>RJWJ010012103.1:0-36025 GCA_004363605.1 Indri indri
CAGTGAGACTGGCCTTTATCAAAAAGTCCCAAAACAATAAATGTTGGCATGGATGCGGAGAGATAGGAACACTCATACACTGCTGGTGGGACTGCAAACTAGTGCAACCTCTGTGGAAAGCCATATGGAGATACCTTAAAGAGATGCAAGTAGAATTACCATTTGATCCAGCAATCCCATTACTGGGCATCTACCCAAAGGAAAAAAAGACATTCTATGAAAAAGACATCTGCACTCGAATGTTTACAGCACCACAATTCATTCCATTACCTTCCATTACCCCTCCAACAAGCTTCTCTCCACTCTCTCCTCACTTCCCGTACAACTGCTTACAAAACTCTCCCCTACACCTCTTCCCGCCACCTGGACGGTATTCATAAATGGGTCAGGACTATCATCTAAAGCAGGAATTGCCTGGAAAGATGGTAATTGGAAATATTTATCCACCTCCGGTTTTCCCTCCACTCCACAACCAGAATTAGGAGAGCTTATATTAGCTTTAAAAACATTTCCATTAGAACCCCTAAATATCATCACTGACTCCCATTATGTATTCTATTCCGTTCTCCATATCAAAAATGCTATCATTAAGGATATACCTAATCAAACTTTACTTCAACAATTTCTTGTTTTACGGCAGTTATTAGATATCTGGTGACACCCCCTCTTTATTTCTCACATTCTGCTCATAGCCCTTTACCTGGACCTCTGACAGAAGGAAATAATGCCGTTGATCATCTCCTTTCCTACCATGTATATTCCACAACTGCCTTTAAAAGTGCCATAATTTCCCATCAGTTCTTTCACCAAAATGCTCAAACGCTTACTAAACAGTTTCCCATTATCCGGAAACACGCTCGTCACATAATACATACCTACTCAGCGTGTCGGGCTATAGAAGGTATGCCTTTATCACCTGGGGTTAACCCTCGCAGCTTAACTACCAACTCACTCTGGCAAATGTATGTTACTCATTTTCCTGCCTTCCGGCGCCTTCGTTATCTACATGTAACTACTGACACTTACTCAGGAATGATCCATGTCACTCCATTATTGGGTGAGTGTGCCTCACATACTATCAATCATTTGTTAAACTCCATTGCTTATCTAGGGCTTCCTCATGCTGTAAAGACTGATGATGGACCCTGTTACACCGCAGTTGCCTTTCAGACCACTTTACAGGACTCAAATATTTGCCATATCACTGGCATTCCACATAACCCCACAGGACAAGCAATTGTTCAGCAGACCAACCGGACATTAAAAAGTTATTCACAAAAAACAAAAGCGGGAGTCCCCTGCCCCCCCCCCACAGCAAAGAGTAGCAAAAGTATTATACACTCTTAATTTTTTAACTTTGTCCAGTCTCCAGCTGCCCTCCACCACAGTCCTTCGTCATTATATCCCCCTTTGTTAGACCCCAACCTAAGCCCATAGGGAAGGTGTGGGTGCCACAATGGGATTCTGCGGGAACTTGGGATGGCCCGTTTGGTGTATTAACATAGGCAAGAGGATATCTTTGTGTTCAAACCTCTACAGGTCCCGAGTGGATCCCATCCAGATGAATTTGCCTGTTTGTAGTTGGTCAACGATTGCCCATTTTGATAGCGACCAGTTTGTATTATACCATTAACATTACCTCTCCAGCCTGGTATGTAAATGGTTTTCCTACCACAATGTGACAATCCATAATTTGACCTCTGTGCTGCCATTAAGACGGCAGGCTTAAATATGGCTTCCAGTTAATCTTACCCGACCCTGACAGGATTCTTCTGCAGTTTATGTCGCTCAGCAGGC
The DNA here is from genome assembly GCA_004363605.1 of Indri indri. Taxonomy (NCBI): domain Eukaryota; kingdom Metazoa; phylum Chordata; class Mammalia; order Primates; family Indriidae; genus Indri; species Indri indri. The sequence continues at coordinate 1,798 of RJWJ010012103.1, forward strand.
TTTTGGAAAGCTTTGCGCTCCCCGGTTTCTGTTTACCTTAATTGCCTTCCTCATTTCAGCTATTGTGGTTATAGCCACTGCCACTGTTGCCTCAGCCTCTTTAGAAGCTTCTATACATACAGCTAAAGTTGTTAATGAATTAATGACTAATGTCACTAAAGAAATGATTCAACAAACAGCCATTTACAAAGGTGTTCTCACACGCCTCCAAGCGTGTGGTTAGGTGACCAACGGCAAGCTTTGTCTCTCTGACAAACATTGCGATGTGATTGGGAACACTCCCACCTTTGTGTAACTCTATTACCTTACAATCAGTCTCAACATTGTTGGGAAAAAATAAAGTTACACCTACATGGTGTTTTCAATGCCTCTTTAGAAAAGAATGTCACTGACTTCGCTTCTGAATTACAAAGACAATTAATTACCTACCATTCAAAAGGAAACTGAAGTGTCATATCTTCAGGATCTACAAAAGGATTTTTTAAAATTTATTTTTATTTCAAGATACTGTGAGGGTACAAACATTTCAGTTACATTTTATGACCTTGCCTCACCCAAGCAAGGATTAGAGGCATGCCCTTCCCCTCTACAACGCTCGCTGCATCCATTAGTTGTGAGTTTACCCCACCCCTCAACCCCTTAATACCTGGAGAATATTGCTACCATGTAAGCACCATAGTGTTGATCAGTTAGTGCCAATTTGATGGTGAGTACACGTGGAGCCTATTCTTCCATTTGGAGGATGAGATCAAGCTCTATCCAGGAAAATATAAGAGGTGCTAGATCACTGTTGTTTCTTATAATTGAGTAATATTCCACTGTATACATACATCAAATTTTAATAATCCACTCTTGAATAGATGAGCACTTGGGTTGTTTCCACATCCTTGCAATAGTGAATTGTGCTGTCATAAACATTTGGGTGCAGATGTCTTTATTATAGAATGTCTTTTGCTCATTTGGGTAGATGCCTAATAGTGCTATTGCTGCATCGAATGATATTTCTATTTTTAGCTGTTTGAGGTATCTCCAAATTATTTCCCACAGAGGTTCCACTAATTTGCAGTCCCACCAGCAGTGTAAGAGTGTTCCTGTCTCTCCACATCCTTGCCAGCATTTGTTGTTTTGGGGTTTTTTGATAGAGGCCAATCTCACTGGGGTTAGGTGATATCTCATTGTGGTTTTGATTTGCATTTCTCTAATGATTAGAGATGTCGAGCATTTTTTTATACGTTTTCTGGCCATTATTCTGTCTTTTTTTGAAAAGTTTCTCTACATTTCCTTTGCCCATGTATTGACAGGGTCGTTTGATTTTTTGTTACTGAGTTTTTCAAGTTCTATATAGATTCTAGTTATCAGCCCTTTATCAGATGTGTAGAGAGCAAATATTTTCTCCCATTCCGTAGGCTGTCTATTTGCTCTCATAATGGTTTCCTTGGCTGTGCAAAGCTTTTTGATTTGATCAGGTCCCATTTATTTATTTTTGTTGCTGCTGTGATTGCTTTGGGGGTCTTCTTAAAAAATTCTTTGCCTAGGCCGATGTCTGAAAGGGTCTTCCCAACATCTTCTTCTAGAATTCTTAAGGTTTCATGCCTTAGGTTTAAGTCTGTTATCCATCATAAACTGATTTTTGTGAGCGGTGAGAGGTGGGGATCCAGTTTCAATCTTCTGCATGTAGCCATCCAGTTTTCCCAGTACAATTTATTGAAAAGAGATTCTTTTCCCCAGTGTATGTTTTTGTCTGCTTTGTCAAAGATTAGATTACCGTATGCGGATGGTTTCATCTCTGAATTCTCAGTCCTGTTCCAAAGGTCTATGTCTCTATTCTTGCGCCAGTACTATGCTGTTTTAGTTACTACGAGCTTGTAGTATGGCTTGAAGTCTGGTAGACTGATACCTCCCAGTTTCTTCTTTTTACCTAAGATTACTTTGGCTATACGAGATCTTCTCTGGTTCCATACAAAGCATAGAATTATTTTTTCTAGTTCTGTAAAGAATGATGATGGGACTTTGATAGGGATTGCATTAATTCTGTAGATCACTTTAGGTAGTATGGACATTTTAACAATGTTGATTCTACCAACCCACGAGCAAGGTATATTTTTCCATTTGTTTACATCTTCTACAATTTCTTTTCTTAGTGTTTCATAGTTCTCCCTGTATATTTTTCTCACATCTTTCTTTAAATATATACCTAGATATTTGATTTTCTTTGAGGCTATTGTAAAAGGTATTGCATTTTTTATTTTAATTTCAGCTTGACTGTTATTTACAAACAAATTTTTCCTGGTTAAATCCCAATAATTGGTTTTTAGGCCTCAATTTATATATGTGGTTTATTGTCCTGTTTGATCTTGCCACTTTCTGTTTCTTTTGCTTTCTAGGATGATGGATCTGCCAATTAATAACCTCCCAACACCATCATAAAAAGACTCTGGCTGAAGTTTACATCTCTCTTTCTCCTACTCACACTCTGTCTCTAATTTTAAATAAACAAAAAGGGGAATATATATGGGCTGGGCCTAGAAGAAAGGATGGATGCATGGATGGAAATAATGTGAGCAGAGTGAATGAAGGGACAGGCTAAAATGCCTACCTGAAGCTGCTTGTTTGCTGTGTGCAAAGGTCAGCTGAAAACAGCTAACTATGTACACATGTTGTTAAAGAAGTTAGCAAACAGCCCAAATATTTGTCCCTGAGCTAAGTCTTTATTCTAAGAATTATTAGCTGATATCTACACATCTTGTTCCTTATCTTCAAAGAGCTATGCTTGCTTGAGTTTCCACATTCTTGTGTACTCCCTGACCTTCTGCATATATCTTTGCTAGTAAATATGGGAAAGACCTTAGCTGAGGAGGCTGTTTTCTCCTTCAGACTTTGGTCTCTCCCCTTCTGTCTAAACACTATGTGTTTCGAGTAATTATTCTTTCACTATCGAGCTCCGGAACGAAAAGCTGCCACTACAGTGTTCACCATCAAACTGGTATTAATTGATCAACATTTATATGAACATGTGGTAGTAACATTCATCGGGTGTCAGGAAGGTGGGAGAGGAGAGGAGATGGGTATATTCACACCTAATGGGTGCAGTACGCACTGTCTGGGGGATGGACACTCTTGTAGCTCTGACTTGGGCAGGGCAAAGGTAATATGTGTAACCTAAACATTTATGCCCCGGTAATATTCTAAAATAAAAACAAAAAAAGAAGTATATGTTTCTAGAAATTATGAAATGTGCATTTATAAAATGTTATATAAAAGACAACTCAAAATTGTTTACTTCCTAAGTTTTTATTAGAAACTAATGTTACCAAGAGTTAAAACAATCTAATTAAAATATAACATAATAATGGAAGCAATTGTATGCACAAGTAAAAGGAAAGTAAGATGCTATATGGTATGAGGATGGGTGTTTTTTGTTGTTGTTAAGAAAAAGAATAATTTTGGCTAGTTTAAAGGTTATTTGATTTCCTTGTAGAATTTCAATATTAGTCCTTTGTCAGATGTATAGTTTGTAAATATTTTCTCCCATTCTGTAGGTTGCCTGTTTACTCTGTTGATTATTTCTTTTGCTGTGCAGAAACCTTTTAGTTTAATTGGGTCCAATTTATTTATTTTTGTTTTTGTTGCATTTACTTTTGGAGTCTTAGTCACAAATTCCTTGCCAAGCCCAATGTCCAGAAGAGATTTTCCTGAATTTTCTTCTAAAATTTTTATGGTTTTAGGTCTTAAATTTAAGTCTTTAATGCACCTTCAGTTAAATTTTGTATGTGTTGAGAGATAGGGATCCAGTTTCATTTTTCTGCATGTGGCTATCTAGTTTTCCTAGCAACATTTATAAACTAGGGCATCCTTTCCCCAGTGTATGTTTTTGTCTGCTTTGTTGAAGATCATTTTATTGTAGCTGTATGGTTTTAGTTCTGGCTTCTCTATTCTTTCCCATTGGTCCATGTGTCTCCCTTTATACCAGTACCATGCCTTTTTGGTTATTTTAGCCTTTCAGTATAATTTGAAGTCAGGTAAAGTAATGCCTCAAGATTTGTTCTTCTTGTTTAGGATTGCTTTGGCTATTTAGGCTCTTCAATACATGAAATATGTCAATATTTTTTCCCACAAAAATTTTTTTCCACATGTGTTACACATCTTAATTCCATGTATATCCAAGTAATCCCTTTGAATATCTTCACATGTGAATGAAAGCTCATTGGGGTTAAAGTTCATGGGTGATAGCTTTTACTCATCAACATTCTTTAAGTTTTACTATGCATCAAATACCTTTAGCATTTTAAAATAACCTGTCTGTTTAATGTTATAACCATCCTGCACTGTTTTGATGATAATAACTTTATGATACATTTTATATTAAATAGTTGCTGAAGCTAGTCCTCACTATTTGCTTTTTTCATTATTTTACTGAATATACTCAGGCATTTATTATATTATCTAAACTTTTAAATTAATTTAAACCAATTTTAAGAATTCAAGTGCTAAGTAGTTGTAATGTAAATTAAAATACATTAAATTCGTAAATTAGTTTTGGCATAATTAATATTTTCATGATATGAACTTTCCTTTTAAAAGCATAACTTTCTTTTCTACTTGCTCAGATATTGTTTTATGTCATTCAATTTGATTTTTTTGTAACAGCTTTATTTAGCTATTAATATAATTCATATACCAATTTACTGATTTCAAATGTACAATTCAATGGCTTTTAATATATTTACAAAGCTGTACAATCATCGCCACAATCAATTTCAGAACAGTTTTGTCATCCTAAAAATAAACATGATATACTTTAGATACCACTCCTTAAAAGAAGCATAATACACTTTAGACACATTTGTCCAATCCCTGCATTCATCACAGCCCCAGGAAACCATTAATACCTTCTGTCTTTATACATTTGCCTATTCTGGATATTTAATATAAATGGGATCATATTATATGTGTTCTTTTGTGACTGGCTTATTTCACTTAGTATAGGGTTTTTAAGGTTTATCTGAGTTTTAGTATGTATCCGTATTTCATCCTTTTTTATTGCTGAATGATATTCCATTGTATGGACATGCCACATTTTGATTATCCATTCATTCATTAATGGGCATTTGGGCTGTTTCCACTTTTTGGCTGTTGGGAATATTATGAACATACATGAACATACAAATCATTGTGTGAAAATATGTTTTTATTTCTTTTGAGTATATACCTCAGAGTAGAATTGCTGGGTCTTAGATGTTTAAGATTTTGAAGAACTTTGGACTATTTTTCAAAGTGACTGCATTATTTTACATTCCTACCAACAGTGTATGAGGGTTCTGACTTTTCCATATCCTACTCAACACTTATATTTTTAATTATAGCCTCCCCATTGGCTGTAAAGTGGTATTTCACAGTGGTTGTAACTTACATTATCCTAATGACTACCGATATTGAGCATCTTTTCACATGCTTATTGTCCTTTTGTACATCTTCTTTTGAGAAATGCCTATTCAAATCTTTTGCTCATATTTTAGTTTGGTTATTGGTCTTTTTATTATTAAGTTGCAAGCTGTATGATTTGCAAATATCTTCTCTCATATTTTTCTCGTTATGCAGGCTACATTTTGACTTTCTTCATGGTATCATTTGTAGCACAAAAATTTACTTTTGATGACATCCAATTTGTTTATTTTTTTCTGGGCTTGCTCACAGTAGGTGCAGAAGAGTTTCCATTAGTAAATAAGTCATGCTCCTAACATGTGAATATTTTTCAAGCCTCTACTTGCATAATACTGAATAATATTTCAATAGCTAAATCAATTCACATGACCAAAGTGAAACTCAAAGGGTAGAAAGATACATTTAACTTCTTAATGGGAGGAGCTACAAAATCTTGTGGCTTATTTTGGCAATCTATCACATCCTTAATAAAGTGAAATTCCTATGTTTCCATTCCATAACTCACAACCAGGACACTGATGCTTCTCAAAACCAGTTCACTATGCATTTTTGGACACTGAAAATTATACTTTTGGCTTTTCAATTTTAAGAGTCAAATGTGCAATTCTATTGCCTTTGGCTCATCTATTCTTATATTGTCCTATTACCTACCACTAAGAATCACCATAGTTTCAGACTGAGTCACTCCAGATATAATATTTTCCTATCACTATACCTTTCTAAGGATATCTATCTTACTTCAGCTTGTCTTATAGTTATTTATATACTTTCCTCTGCTATTGGATCATAAATAAGCTTGAGGGAAGGAATCATATATTATCTTCCTGTCTCTGACAGTCTTTCACAACATCCTGTTCTTTTTATTTTTTCTATATTTGTAGAAACCACTGAACCAGGGCCCAGATTTTCATAATATTTTTGTTTGTTTGTTTAGCCTTGTCTCTCTTCCATGTATAAGGTTTGGCTATATAGGTGTTGAATAAATATTTTGTTCACTATAATTACAGTTTAGATTGGGCCTGTGGTTGTTACTATAGATTTCCCATACCTACGGAAGCTCCACTAATTACCAACTTTATTCAACTAATTGGTCCAGTAAGAACATCCAACCACTTATCATTGAACTGTATTCACAGATCTTCTGTATGTTTACTTGAAACCATCAGCTCATTATAGCTATATTTATATTAAAGATATATGAAAAAAACCTTAATAGGTTTCTAATTCCATTTTATTAATATTATGGGAAATTTCCTAATAATTTATTGCTGATGATTTTCTCTCTTCAATCACAGCAACAAATAATTACACACACACACATATATACACATTATACACACACACACACACACAAACACATACATACAATTTTACCTTGGTTTCCATTGGGGATTGGTTCCAGAATTCTTTATGGATACTAAAATTTGCAGACACTCACATCCCATATAAAAGGTGTAATATTTGCATATAACCTATGCAACCATCTCATATACTTTGAATTACCTCTAGATTACTTATAATACCTAACACAATGTAGATTCTACGTAAATATTAAATAGTTGTTATACTGTGTTATTTAGGGAATAATGACAAAAAAGCCAACATGTTGACTACAGATGCAACCATCTATTTTTTTCAAATATTTTCAATCTGTAGTTGGATGAATCCATGTATGCATAACCCAGAGGTAGGAAGGGCTGACTGTGTGTGTGTATGCGTGCGTGTGTGTGTGTGTGTGTGTGTTTATGTGTGTGTTTGTGTGGGTATGAATTAGATCAAGCTTGTTAAATTTGTTGCTCCAATCTTCCATACAGTTACTAATTTTGAATATTTTTGTTTGAATTATCAAATTAAAAAAGGTAAGAGTATTATTTATGAGCTGAAAGAAAATTATGTAAGAGTAGTTTTGTTTACTGATATTATAAGAAAGGTCATTCAAAACCAGGAAAGAAACAGGTTGTTGGTGAGTGTGATGTAGCACATTTTAATTAGTTTTATGGTTCTATGAAGTACATAAAAATATATAGTACAAAGTCACCATTTTTTTGCCTAAAGCTTATGCTAAAAATTTATGGTACCATCATCATTATTATTACTGTTACCATCATCAGTGGCATGATTATCATCAAGATCATTGATACCATTTATTGAATTTTATTGCATGGTAATCACTCTGCTGAATACTTCATATGCATTACTTCATCAATTTCTTGGGAAAGTCCTCTGAAAAAGGTTTTAAGACAGTGGCCATTTGTAGATGAGGAAACTAAAGCTAAGATGTTATGTAACTTGTCCCAAGTCAATGTTCCAGGGTTGTGATTAGAAACAAGTGTCTGATTTTGAAGGCTGTGCTGTTGATTTCTATGCTATATACTTCAATGTATAACCAACTTCGTTTCTTAAACATATTTTCATAAAGATCATCCTTCCATTTATAGCTGTAGTGTTGTCTGTCTGTGTGTGTTTGTGTGTGTGTGCTTCCATGTTTCTGTGTGTGGCTGTCTTTTCCAGCAACAGACACCTTCCTTATTTGATCCTCATACCTGAAATCTGGTTCATACAGGCCAGGCTGATCTGTTCAAGCTGTGCTTTCCTTGCTTGGATGGACATAGGTAAAGCTGCAGAGAATGCAAAGTTTCTCAGGCTCTCTCTCTTTCTCTCTCTATCTATCTGGAAGTTTCCCTTCAGGCTATAGTAACCTCACTGGGGTCCAAAGCAAGTGAACAATGGTAACCTGAAGTTACAACGTGAAAAGAAAACGAAGGTAGAAATAAGAAGGTTGTTTCAAAACTGTTCCTACACACTTCCATAAACCCCAAATAAGGAACTGATCTTTCCCCACTGGGCAAAAACATCATTCTTTGATGGTCTAGGCAAAAAGCAAGATCCTAGCTATGTCAGGGTGAATAACCCTAACTTTAGACTGGGGTTCTTCAAACAAAGGGGTAAAAAAGTCTAACCTTAGTGCATCTGGATCATTGGGTTTTGCATGAGACTTTCATGCTGAATTTGACTTCTCTGTGCTTTCTTGAGTTTAAGAACCTATTTTCCACCAAAATTGCATATGTTTCACTCATCAGTCATTATTACTCAAATTCCCTTTTGACCATTTTTTTTCCTATACCTGACAAATATGTTCTCAATTCATTACCTCACACTAAGATAAATTTACTTATAACCACTTGAAGTGTTTTCAACCCAAGTGTATCTGCATGTTAATATAAATCAAAGCCCAAGGCTTAGAGACAAATTATGTAATTTCAAGCATTAGCCTCCCTGGAAGTATTAGTCTTTTTTTCTGACCCTGAAATTGCATCCTTCAAGTGCATCACTTACAAAGTTTACTGACAAGACCATCCCTTCATGGCACACATAGCATTTTTAGTTGCTCTGATTTTTTTTTCTTTCTGCACCCTGCAAAGGTTCTTACCATTTGATCATCAGTGATTAATTATTTTAATTTTCTTCCATAGTCTGTTCCATACACATGTATGGAATGAACAGCTTTGCTCCAGGGTTACTGGACAAATACGCATTATACATATTCATTACTGATGAGCCTCTATTATCCTCATGGAAAATACAGAAAAGGTACTGAGGAGACAAGGAATGGGATGAAATATAATTTAGTAGATAATGGTCTGAGCACTGAAATCAGACAGATGAAGATTGAAACCATATGACTGAACCCTGTTAGAAGTATGGCATTGAACCAATAATTTAAATTCGCCTGTTTTGATAGGAGGGTTAAACAAAATAATGTATGCAAAGTGCTTAGCATATAATAAGGATTGAGTAATTGTTAACTAAAACAAAACAAAAACAACCACAATGAAAACTTTAGAGTGCACCTGGATTTCATAGCCTTGTTGAGAATTAGATTGTGTCATCAATCTATGAAACTTGACTTTCCACAGCTAAAAATTATATTTGTAAACTATTTACATTTTATAAAATAAGTAGAACAATTCAGATCCTAAGCCAAATTCTCTTGTTTTTACGTGTATGGTTTTTTCATATAAAATGTTTGTCTCCAGCCTGGGCAACATAGCAAGACCCTGTCTCTTAAAAATTGAAAAAAATTAGCCTCCTGGGATGGTGGCATGCATCTGTAGTCTCAGCTGCTTGGGAGGCTGAAGCAGGAGAATTGCTTGGACCCAGAAGTTGGAGGCTGCAGTGAGCTATGATCATACTAATACACTCCAGCCTGAGTGACAGAGTGAGACCTTGTCTCTAAAACTTGTGTCAAAACTTTGCCAATGATTGTATAAATCACATACTAAACTTTTTGGTTCAGTTATGTATTCTTGATCTTCATTTGATAAATATTTATTTAAAAATCTACAATATAACATGAATGGATTAGTCATAATTAGTATAAAGTTGCATAGTATATTGTCCTTGCCTTTAAGGAATGCACACGTTTAGTAGAAGATGGAGTTATGTAAACAAATAATAATAAAAATGTGTATATGCAAATTATGATGATAATTCGTGTGGAATAGTAAGATTCATAAAATTGATCTCATGTACAATATTAGGACAATATAATATAACTATAGGGAAATAGGCACCAGTTTTCCCTCTTACTTTTTATGGGTAATAACAGAGCCTGAACAATCCTTTGTTTACTAGTTGAGTAATTATGAGCAATCATTTTTTTCTGTAGATTAAAATAACAAGTGTTATATTTCAATATCTGTTTTGAGAACTTGTTCTTTCATCCAACATATATTTCTTAAAATCTCTATTCTGCTAGGCAGTGGTAGGTTCTGGATTAAAAAAGACAATGTAAGTAATGCATTTGATACATTGCAGGCCCTCAATAAAAGATAACTTTAAGTGGGCCTTGGGTAGTCATAATAAACAAATAATAAGTTATAATGTATTTTATATTTTCTATGTGACACATGCTATATTGTTTTGGAATATTCACAATGACCAAAGGAGATGGTCAGCAGATATATTTGAGGTGCTAGTCCAGTATTTAACTTCATTATTTGGAAATATTTTTCATAACTCCCAATAAAGGGATATACTTAAATAGCCTTATTTGTATAAAGTGACCCTCCACCATGGTTACCACTGAATGAACAAGTAATGGATACTTAAGTCAAATAAGCCAATCAAATTATCTCTGTCATTTATTGAAATATAAGACAAAATTTTTAAAAAATTTGGTAAATACTGCAGCTGTAAGTTCATGAAGACTAAAAGGAGAGGGAGAAGAAAGGGAGAAGGAGAGGAGGGGGGAGAGGGGAAGGGAAAAGGACAGGAAGCTTATACATCAGGATCAACAAGCTAACATATGGCAGAGATGTGAGTCAAAGCAAGATTTGTCTGACACAAAGGCCTTTTGTTCCAACTAAACTATACTGTCACCTAACTTTTCTATATTGTACTTTCCTATAAGCAAAATAGGAATAGGATTGTTTTGAGATTAGCTGTCAATGCATATGAAATGCCTATTACAGTGCCTTGTATGGTAACTGCTCAATAAATGGTATTTCTCTTCTCACCTTCAAGATGGGTAAAACAGGAACTGATATTCTCTTTATACAAGTAACCTACAAAAAAAAAAAAAAAAGAAATGAAACTGTCTCCCTACAGTAACATAAGGCTAAAGCACTTGTTTGTTAAAGCTGAACCTAATGTTTCTTCTAATGAAACATGCTGTTTCCGATAAGTAAAAACACAAACTTATGCTTAAAGTTTAACTTCATGTTTAGAAGCATAGAACTTGGTTTACTCTAAGAATTTTATAGTTTCAGATGTCACATTTAAGTATTTAAACCATTTCGAGTTAATTTTTGTATATGGTGTAAGAAAGAAATAAAACACATTCAAATTGAAAAGGAAGAAGTTAAATTGTCTGTTTCCTGATGACACAATTTTATATATAGAAAACTTAAAAGACTCCAGCAAACAAAGTGTTAGAACTGATAAAAAAAATTGAGTAAATATGCAAGATACAAAAGTAAAACACAGGAATATCACTTGTGTTTCTATACACTAACAATGAACTATCCGAAAGAGAAATTATGAAAATGATCCCATTTACTACACTACCAAAAAGAATAAAATACTTAAGATTAAATTTAATCAAAGAAATAAAAGATCTGTACACTGAAAACCATAAAACATTGATGAAAATAGAAGACACAAACAAATAGAAAGATAATCTATGTTCATGGATTGAAAGAATTATTTTTCAGATCTAGAAAAAAATAATTCTATGCTTTGTATGGAACCAGAAAAAAACCCAGATAGCCAAAGCAACCTTAAGCAAAAAGCACAAATCAGGAGACATCACACTACCATACTTCATGCTATACTACAAGGCTATAGTAACAAAAACAGCATGGCACTGGCACAAGAACAGAGACCTAGACCAACGGATCAGAACAGAGAGAGTCCAGATATAAAACCATCTTCATCTAGCCATCTGATCTTAGACAAAGCAGACAAAAATGTACACTGGGGAAAAGAATTCACACTCAACAGGTGCAATGCACGCCATCTGGGTGATGGACGTACTTATAACTTCACCTGAATCTGTACAAAAGCAATTTATGTAATCAAAACATTTGTACCCCGTGATATTCTAAAATAATAATAATAAAAAAACAGAATAGTACTGGCATAAAAACAGACACAGACCAGTGGAATAAAGGAGAGATCCCAGAATTAATATGTCCCATATATATGTGCCCAACTAATCTTTGACAAAGGTGCCAAGAGTACACAATGGGTAAAGAAAAATCTCTTCAATAAATGGCATTGGAAAAATAGATATGCACATGCAAAAAGATGAAATTGGGCCAGGCGCAGTGGCTCACGCCTGTAATCCTAGCACTCTGGGAGGCCGAGGTGGGAGGATCACTCGAGGTCAGGAGTTCAAAACCAGCCTGAGCAAGAGGGAGACCCCATCTCTACTAAAAATAGAAAGAAATTATCCGGACAACTAAAAATATATAGAAAAAATTAGCCGGGCATGGTGGCACATACCTGTAGTCCCAGCTACTCAGGAGGCTGAGGCAGAAGGACTGCTTGAGCCCAGGAGTTTGAGCTTCCTGTAAACTAGGCTGATGCCATGGCACTCTAGCCGGGGTAACAGAGCAAGACTCTGTCTCAAAAAAAAAAAAAAGATGAAATTGAACTCTTATCTTACATCATACACAAAAATTACCTTGTTTGCTTTTCCATATACTTTTTAAGTAAGAAATTTAAAATAATTTTGTAACACAAAAGAGGCTATTTACCTTCAGAATAAATTACCTTTTCTTTGCAATTCTTAACTTTAAATATATTACTGCTAACATTTTTTCTATGTAGCCAAATCGAAGCCTTATACAGAATATTCAATTTTTAAAAAAATACAAAATGCTATTATTGCAAGATGTTCACATTGAGTTGTATAAGATAATTTTAATTAAATTATGATTTCAAGACAAATGAAAGAAAATGTGAATGTCAAATATTTGCACAAGCAAAATTAAGGACTTTTGGGATCTCTGCACTCTCTAAAGCACTCTCTGCTGGAAATACATTATCAAAGACAATTTTATTGTGGTTCCTCAAAAATCTACTGTTGAAGAGGGGCCAAGATAGCAGACTAGAAACAGCCTGCACCCACCACTATTAAGGACAGGATCAAAAGTTGCAAGTAGGTGTTCAACTATGGATGGATCATCTTAGAGATAATATTGTTAATAATCAGAGAATTGACTGGGTACACCCAAAGTAAAGGAGAAGGAAGCAGGGTGAACTGCTCAGCAGGATTGGAAGTACCCAGGGAAGGTGCCCACGTATGGAGAAAAAAGAGAGTAGAGAAATTTGAGGTCCTACACCCCTTCTGTGGACACTTCAACCCAAGCACAGAGGGGGGTCTCCCACCACTACAGGCCTCCAGACTGATCGGTGAGCTGCTTGGAGGCTGTGCAGGAGCACTGCCTCAGACAGCAGGTACAGCAGTGCAGCAGAATCCCACTGGCTTCTGATACCAGGTCACTGCAACTGATGATATTCTCAGGTCTCAGTTCCAGAGTGCCCTGTCTACACAGGGGTAAGCTCCACTGTGGCCAGTTTCCTATCATCACGATTGGACTTGGGAGGGATTGGGGAGGCCGGGTGCTTTTGCACACCCATGATTAGATGCTGTTTGAGTCCCCTGCCCCACCACCAGGGATCAGAACAGAACACATGTCCATAGCCCCTAGCATCTGCCACTGCCATCTGTGTGGCAGTGCTGTTGCCACCTAGGTAGTGCCATCAGACCTGGAAGGAGTGAAAGCCCCTGCTCTCATGACCCACCTGCCACATGCTGCCACACCACCATGACCATGAGAGCAGCTATATTATAGGCTCTCAGTGCATCCACTCCTCTTCTTCCTGGTTAATCCTCTGGAGCAGCATTCAAGCATGCCATCCAGGGCACTCTCCGTCTCTTCACTGAGCAACAGAGTTCTCAGCAGAGGAGAACAGGTGCAGCACAATGCTATTAGCGTTGAGCCAAAAGAAGAGATTCTATGCGAGAAGAAACCAGCATAAGAACATTGGAAAAAACAGGCTCCTTTGAAACCCACGAAGGATCACACTACCTCTCCAACAATGAACTTCAACCAAAAGGAAATCTTTGAAATGCCAGATATGGAATTCATGATTGCAAGTAAGCTCAATGGGATTGACGAGAAAGTTATAAATCAACACAAAGAAGACCAAAAAAAAAAAAAAAATCAGGACATGAAGGAAGAGTCCACTAAAGAGATAGATATTTCAAGAAAAAAACCATAATAGAACTTCTGGAAATTAAAGGGTCATTTAGGGAATTTCAAGATATATTGGAAATTTTCAACAGACTAGACCAAGCAGAAAAAAGAATTATATAGCTTGAAGACAAGGCTTTCAAATTCACCAAGTTAATCAAAAATAAAAAAAAAGAAAAGAATCAAGAAGAATGAACAAAGTCTTTGAGAATTATTGGACTATGTAAGACGATCAACATAAGAATTATAGGTATCCCTGTGGGAGAAGAAGAAAAAGCAAGACGAATGGAAAACCTACATGAGGGGATAATGAGGGAAAACTTTCCTGGTCATGCTAGAGACCCGGACATCCAGATAAAATAAGGACATCAAACTCCTGGAAAATTCATTCCAAATAGGATAGGACATCTCCAAGAAACATAGTCATCAAACTGGCCAAAGCACAAGGTGAAGGAGAAAATACTACAAGCCGTGAGACAAAGGCATCAAGTAACCTGCAAAGGAAAATCCATCAGACCAAACACAGACTTCTCAGAAAAAAAAGCTACAAGCTATAAGGGAATGGGGTCCTATATTTAGTCTTCTTAAACAGAATAACTGTCAGCTAAGAATTTTGTATCCTGCAAAACTAAGGTTTATAAATGAAAGAGAAATTACAACTTCCCAGCCAAGCAAACACTAATGGACATTGTCTTGACTAGACCTGACTTACAAGAAATCCTTTAAAGTGCTCTATATACCAAACATAACGGTTAATACCTACCAGTATAAAATGACTTAAAGTAAAAACTCACAGTTTTTATAAAACAGTAATACAAAGGAAAAAACAAAGCAAGTATATAGTAATCAGTATGACAACCAAAACAGCATCTTACATATCAATAATAACATTGAATGTAAGTGGTCTAAACTCCCTACTTAAAAGATACGGGTTGGCAGAATGGATTGAAAAACATAACCTGGACATACGCTGTCTTCAAGAGAACCAATTAATTTTAAAGACTCTTAAACACTCAAGGTAAAGGAATGGGAAAAAAAATATTCCACAGAAATGAAAAACAAAAGTGAGCAAAAGTAGCTACTCTTGTATCAGACAAGATAGACTTTAAAAGAAAACAATAAAAAAGGCAAAGATGGTCATTATATAATGATAAAGGGATCAACTCTCCAAGAAGACATCACAATCCTAAATATATATACACCTAACACAGGAGCTTCCAAATTCATAAAACAAATACTACTATACTTAAGGAAAGAAATAATCATAAATATCATAAAGCCAGCAACTTCAGCAGTGCACCGTCAAAATTAGAAAGGTAATTGAGGCAGAAAATCAACAAAGAAACACTGGACTTACACAGGACTCTAGAAGAAATGGACCTAATAGGCAATTACAGAACAATGTACCCCAAAACTGAAAAAAGATACATTCTTATCATCAGCACATGGAACATTTTTCAAATAGCTCTTATGTTAGGCCATGAAACAAGTCTCAGAAAATTTTAAAGCATTGAAATCATAACATATATCCTATAGGATAATAGTGGAATAAAACTAGAAATTAATTCCAAGAGGAGCTCTCAAAACTGCACAAGCACTTGGAAATTAAACCACCTGCTGATGAAGAATCCTAGGGTCAATGACAAAGTCAAGATGGAAATCAAGATTTTGCGAATTGAAAGATAGAAGTAACATATGTTTCTGAAATGTCTGGGATATAGCAAAGCAGTGTTAAGTGGGAAGTTCATAGCACTAAACATCTATATCAGAAGGACAGAAAGATCACAAATTAACAATCTAATGTCACATCTAAAGGAACTAGAAAAAGAAGAACAAGCTAAACACAAAGCAAGCAGAAGAAAGAAATACCAAAAACCAGAGCGAAACTAAAGGAAATTGAAATGGAAATAAATACAAAGGATCAATGAAACAAAAAGTTTGTTCTTTGGAAAGGTAAATAAAATTTATAGACTACTAGCTAAATTAATCAGGAATAGAAGAGACAGGACTGAAATAAGCTCAACCAGAAATAAAAAAGGAGACATTACAACTGATACCACTGAAAAACAAAATACTATCCAAGGCTACAATGAAAACCTCTAGACGCACAAACTAGAAAATCTAGAGGAAATGGATAAATTTTTGGAATCACACAGCCTCCCAAGCTGGGATCAAGAAGAAAGAGAAATCTTGAACAGACCAATAACAGGTAGTGAGATTGAGATAGTAATTAAAACTCTACCAATAAAAAAAGCTCAGGACCAGATGGATTCACAGCTGAATTCTACCAGACCTGCAAAGAAGAACTGACACCTATCTTACTGAAACTGTTCCATAACATCGAGAAACAGGGAATCCTCCCTAGTTCATTCTATGAAGCCAATGTCACCTGGATATCAAATCCAGGAAAGGACACAACAGAAAAAGAGAAATGGAGACCTCATGAACATAGACAAAAATCCTGAACAAATACTAGCAAACTGAATCCAACATAACATCAAAAAGATAATCCACCATGATCAAGTGAGTTTCATCCCAGGGATGCAAGGATGGTTCAACATATGTAAATCAATAAATATGATTTGCCACATAAACAGAATTAAAACAAAATATGATCATCTCCATAGATGCAAAAAAAGCATTTGATAAAACTAATACTCTTTTATGATTAAAAACCCTCAGCAAACTAGGCACAGTAGAAACATATCTCAAAATAATAATAGGGATATAGGATAAACCCACATCTAACATCATATTGAATGGGAGAAAGTTGAAGTCATTCTCACTGTGAACTGGAACAAAATAAAGACGCTCACTGTCACCACTTCTATTCAACATAGTAGAAGTCCTAGCCAGAACAATCAGGCAAGAAAAAGAAATAAGGGCATCCAAATTGGGAAAGAAGAGGTCAAAGTATTTCTGTTGCTGATAGTATGATCTTACATCTATAAAACCCTAAATACTACTCCAAAAGACTTGTAGAATTGATAAATAAATTCAGTAAAGGTTACAAAGTTAAAGTATAATAATAAGTAACATTTCTATACACTAACAACAGTCAAGATGAGAGTCAAATCAAGAACTTAAAACCATTTACCATAGCTACAAAAAAAAAATAAAATACCTAGGAATATATTTATCCAAGGAGGTGAAAGATCTCCAGGGAGAACTACAAAACATTGACAAAGGAAATCAAAGATGTCACAAACAAATGGAAAAACATTTAATGCTCATGGATTGGAAGAATCAACATAGTTAAAATGTCAATACTGCCCAAAGTGATTTACGTAGTCAATGCAATTCCCATCAAAACACCAATGTAATTTTTCACAGATCCAGAAAAAAAAATAATTCCAAACTTCATATGGAATCATAAAAGAACCTGAATAGCCAAGCAATTCTAAGCAAAAAGAACAAATTCGGAGGGTAGAGAAGCAATATGGAGGCATCACATTACTTGACTTCGAATTATACTACAAGGCTGTAACCAAAACAACATGGTACTGGTATGAAGGTAGACACATAGATGAATAGAACAGAATGGAGATTTCAAAAATAAAACCATATAGCCATACAGCTACAGTTGATGGATTTTCAACAAGGAGACCAAACCACACAGTGGGGAGAGGACACACTATTCAATAACTGGTGCTGGAAAAATTGGACACCAACATGTAGAAGAATGAAACTGGATCCCTGTCTCTCACTATATATAAAACTTAACTCAAGATGAATTAAATACTTAAATATAAGATGTGAAACCATAAAAATTCTAGGTGAAAATGTAGGAAAAACTCTTCTGGACATGAGCCTAAGCAAAGAATTTATAACTAAGACCCAAAGGCAAATGACACCATGACAAAAATAAACAAATGGTACATAATTAATTAAAAAGTTTCTGTACAGCAATGAAAATAATCAACAGAGAAAAAATACAATCTCCTGAGTGGTAAAAAATGCTTGCAAACTATACATCTGACAAAGGACCAGTATCCAAATTGTACAAGGAACACAAACAAATCACCAAGATAAAATCTATTAACCCCACCAACAAGTGGGCAAAAGACATGAACAGATTTTTTTCAAAAGAAGATACACAGCTAACAAACATAGGAAAAAAATGTTAAACATCATTAATCACAAAATTAAAACCAGAATAAGATACCTCCTTACCCCTGTTAGAATGGCCATTATTTTTTAAATATTATTTTTAATTATGTGTATATAATAACTGCATATATTTATAAGGTATATGTGATATTTTGATATAGACATTTGATATGAATTAATCAAATCAGAGTAATTGGAATATCCATCACTTCAGGCATTTAACATTTCATTGTATTAGGAACATTCCAATTCTACTCTTTTAGTTATTTTAAAGTATACCTTAACTTATTGTTGATTATAATCACTTTGTTGTACTATCAAATATTGTTTATTCTATCTAATTATCAAACTATTTTTGCACCCATTAACCATCCTCACTTTATTCTCTCCACTATCCTTCCCAGCCTCTGGTAACTGTCATTCTACTCTCTGTCTCCATGAGATCAGTTGTTTTTAATATTTTGTCCTCACATATGAGTGAGATTATGCAAGATTTGTCTTTCTGCCATTGACTTATTTCACTTAACATAATGTTTTCCAGTTTCATCCACATCGTTGCAAATGGCAGGGTTTCATTCCTTTTTATGGCTATATATAATTCCATTGTGTTTATGCACCACAGTTTCTTTATCAATTCATCTGTTAATGGACATTTATGTTGATTCTATATCTTGGTTGTTGTGCATAGTGCTAAAATAAACATGGCAGTTCCCTGTATCTTTTTGATATACTGATTTCCCTTCCTTTGGATATACATCCAGTAGTGGGATTGCTGGGTCATATAGTAGTTCTATTTTCAGTTTTTTGAGGAACCTCCACATCATTCTCCATGGTGGTTGCACTAATTTACATTTCCACCAACAGTACATGAGGGTTCCCCTTTTGTTACATCCTCACCAGTATTTGTTATTGCCTATCTTTTTGATAAAAGGGAATGGCCATTATTAATTTTTTTAAAAAAAATATTAATAGATGTTAGAATGGATGCAGTGAAAAATGAATACATACACTGCTGGTGAGACTGTAAATTATTAATAGTAAACCTCTACAGAAAACAGTATGGAGATTCCTCAAAGAACTAAAAGTAAATCTACCATTAAATGCAGCAATCACACTACTGGGTATCTACCAAGGGGAAATGAAGTCATTTTACAAAATGACACCTGCACCCAAATGTTTATTGTGGCACAATCCACAATCACAAAGATATGAAATCAACCTAAGTGCCTATCAATTCATGAGTGGATAAAGAAAATGTGGTATATATATGCTATGGAGTAGTTTTCAGCAATAAAAAAGGAATGAAATAATGTCTTTTGTAGCAACTTGGGTGGAATTGGAGACCATTATCCTTAGTGAAATATCTCAGAAATGGAAAAAATACCACCACATGTTCTCACTAATAAGCGGGAGCTAAACAATGGGTATATATGGTCATAAAGTGTTGTGTTGGACAGTGGAAACTAAGTGGGAAGGTTGGGAGGGGTTGACAGATAAAAGTATACCTATTGGGTACAATGTACACTATTCTGATGATGGGTACACTAAAAGGTCTGACTTCAGCCTTATACATTTCATCCATGTAACAAAAACACTTGTACTCCCTTAATTTTTTGAAACAAAATAAATATATTTTAAAAATTAAAACAAATAAAAAATGGTAGATTTAGCAACAACAAAAACAAAAATCCACTGCTCTTGATTGTTTCATTTAAGGAGTCAAAATTAAATGGTGATACAGGATTAATATTAAATCCAAATCATTGAAAAAAACAGATATCAGCAATCAAATTCTAGTTTTAAAAATTGATGTAATCACAAACTATATATTTAGACTTTATTTGATTATGAACAGCCAAAACATTAATCATTTAGAACAAGAGTTAGCAAACATTTTCTGTAGGCATGATAGTAACTATTTTAGGTTTTATGGAATGCATGGTGTCTGTTGTAAGCTACAATTCACCTTAGCCATTATAGCGTGAAAGTGATCAGACACAATATACAAAAATGGGCATAGATATGTTCTAATAAAACTTTATTTATTGACACATAAATTTGAATTTCATATTATTTTCATGCACCAGAAAATAATTTAAAAATGTTATTTAAAATGCAAAAAACATTCTTAGATTGAGAGCTGTATAAAAACATGAGGAAGGCCAGACTTAACCTGTGTCTAGTTTTCTGACCCTTTCTTTAGGTAACTTTCACTCCCCATAGCAGGACATTTTCTATTGAGTGGAACAGCAACTCATGGGAATTAATATAAGATTATATAATTAACCATAAAGGATTATTTCTAAAGATGCTAGCATCTCATTTGGTTATAATCATAAATAAAGTAGAAATATAACTAGAGTCCTAGGGTTAGCAACATCACCCCAATCAGAACAGAAAAACCTAATTGTCAACTTTTGTTTTTCTATGGAATGGCATTGGTAATGGAAATTCCTAGACTTTTTATATTTTTACCACAGGCAAGAATTCAAATCTTTTCTTGAAGACATTTTAGAGAAGCTGCCAACATATAGAAAAATTAATTAAAATGTTAATGCTATTAATTATAACAAAATACATTTTATATTTTAAATATTTAAATATAATTTAAGTATAAATTACAATTATTTCTTCTTCCCAACTTTCATTGAAATGCTAATAAGTGATAAAGATAATAGATGGGCAGTATAGAGAAAAATAGGGTTAAATATCTAGAAATATCCAACAATAGTTCACTCAATTGACCTGATCAAATGTGGGCTATGTATGAACATACCTGCAGCAAAACATTAAAAAATAGGGAACCATTATGCGACAGAGTTATAAGAGCCTTTTATGCTGTATTCTAGTCAAGAAGGACTAGTTTTTGTTGCAGTACCAAACAATCTCACTAATTTAAAACAACAAAAGTTTATTTCTTCCTCATGATATATGCCTATCACAGGTTGGCTGGGATCTGTGTTCCATTTTGTCTTTACTCTAGGACACAGGCTAGAAAAGAAGCTACCATCTAGGATGATGTAAGCCATGGAGATAAGGGTAAAGAGAACATGGAAATATGCACTGCCTCTGAAAGCTTCCTTGAACTTCCAAAAGTGAAAATTCAACATATTTCCTCATGTTACATTGGTGAAAGCTAGTCTAGTGGCCATGACTAACTTTGTGAAGCTGGGGAAGTACGGTCTCATTGTGTGACTGAAATGGATGAATAGAACCAAAAATAAATGGTTAATCACAATAATGACCACCATAATCTGCCCTTCTGGTCACAGAAGATTCATTTCACTCCCTTTCTTCAAACATAAAATCATCACTACTATCTCAGGCAGAGAAACACGAAAATGTCATCTGGTAACTGTGTGAAGCTCAAAATCCAAGATCTGTGAGTCAGGCACAGTGATTCTTATATCAGATACAGATATGACTCCTCCTTATCTTAAGACCTGTGAAATATAAAGAAAAATTATCTTCCACACATACACAATATGCAATGGTCAAAGAGGAACAAGGTAATTTAAATAAACACCTTCATTAAGAAAGGGGAAGATGGAAAACACACTCTGCTGTCTGTTAACCCTTACACCTAGAAATGATATGTATCAGCTCTGCTCATATCTCAATAGACAAGCCATGTCATATGGCTACACAAAATTTAAGGGATTTGGGAAAATGAAATTTGAACTTAACTCCGGAAGGCCCAGAGTTTGAAATAGTGCAGAACACTGAGAATGGATACACAGAGATGTCTGAAACCACAATATTAAAGTACAAAAAAAAAAAGGGCCTCTTTTCTTCTATGCCCTGATATGCAAGACTCATTTGTCAAACTGTGAGTACATCCAATCTTTTGATCAGACCAAAGGGAGAGATGGAAGTTTACTTCATTATTTAGGGCCAGACACAGGTGAGTTTGAATTTCACTTTTATACCTTGCATTAGAAGTAGTATAGACAAAGGTGTTGGGATAATTACAAACAGCAAGTAAGTTTAAGGTACATGATAAATTTATTTTTCATATATAGAAAACTTCATATTTTCCTCTTCTTTGCTTTAGCATATCTTGTTTCTAACATGTCAGAGTTTTCAAACATCATAAAACATACAACTTCACTATGCATAAAAATTACCATGGGTCCTTGTTAAATATACAGTTACTCAGCCCTACTCCTTATTATGTCTGTGTTGGGTCCGAGGAAACTACGTATTTAATAAGCATTCCTGATTATTCTGAAGTAGGTGGTCTTTGAAAACATTTATAAATGCATGAAATGGAGTAACAAGAGTCAAAGTAATCCAGAAATTTCTGAACTATTTTGCAATGAAATCTATATTAATAATAAAATTCATATCCCATATACCTAAATAAATGACTTACAGAACATGGTATACTTCATGGTAAAATAGATAAATCAGTTATGATTAAAATTAATTACTGGAAAAAATGGATCACATTTTGAATCTGAAATATTAGCTGTTGAATTAAATATATCATCTTCTGTATCAGATACATCATGCATTGATAAGGTATATCATCTGCTGAATTATTAATAGATGTCCTGCATAAATCTAATATATCATCTCTTGAACCAGAAACATAACCTTTTAAATCAGATACATAACTTGCTGAATCTAATATACTATACACTAAATCAAAGCTACCACCCACTAATTCATGAGTATTGAAATGACTCTATTCTCAGGTTACATATACCTTTAAATAACTATATCTTTAAAAATGCAGGTCCAGCATCATTCTTATTTCAGATTTTAATGGAGTAAGCCCCTACATACTTTCATTTCATTTTATAGCTTTAAGAGTTTGATCAATTTTCTTCTACTTGGTGTATCTAATGCCACCAGTTAGGAGAAAGAGGAGATATATCTCTGTATGAATTATGGAAATATATATACATACTAGATATATAATCATAATATATAATACATATATGTATATATTCAGCTAAGGAATCTAAACAAATATAATATTTACTGAGTTGTATTTACTGCTGCTATTCCTATGCTATGCAAAGGCCATGCCTACAGTGTAGTAAAAAAGGTAGAAACTTGTCAGTTACCTGTTTAATGAGATCTATTTAAACTAGTGATATTCTGGTGGTCTGTAAAGATCCCCTAAGTAGGCTTGTGACTGGTGTAGAACTCGGATTGAGTGAAAATGTTGCTATTATTTGATCAATATATTTACATTTATAAATACATTTTAATGTGGTAAAAATAATAATATTTTAAATAAACAAGGTTGTAAATTAAGACTTACTGCATATGGACAGAATACAATCTATGCAATCACACCTGATGATCTCTCTATATTACACTTAATGGTCTTCCAATTACGTAGACTATTTAGGCTTAGCATGAATCTCAATAGCATCCTGTTGTTCTTGTGTGATTTGGGGTAACATATAGGAATTAATTGGAGTATTTAAATAAAATGATTGTGATAAGTATTGTCCCAAATATATCACTTCATACAATTATTCTGTCACAGTTTATGTTTTCATGATTTGGGGTATTTATTCGTAAACTATTTTAAAATATCATTTTAAACATGAAATATTATTAATTTTATGATAAAAATAGTTTTAACTCAAGTGAAATAATTTCCCCTTCATGTACTGCCTTTTTATTTTGCTATAAAATTTACTTTTCTATAAAAATACAAATACAAATAGCACACTTTAAAATTAAAATCACCAAAAATCTAATGACTCAGACATTACCATTGTCATTACTATTTCCTATACAAATATATGCATTGAATGCATATTCTTAAAGTCATTTTAACAGACATCGTAATCTGAGGTTGATTTAAAGAATTAAAACTTTGCATGTTTATATTTAGTTAGCTTAATTCTCTCAGCAATCTTGTGAGTTAAGATAGGAAGGTCTGTTATTATCTTTTCCATTTTATAGATGAGGAAAAACAGAGACATATCTTCATGTTGGCATGTTTGCAATATTTAAGGTAGGTCATTTGATCTGTTAAAAATAAAACTTTCATAAATGATCAAGGTATAAGAAGTCCAAATGTATCACTCCTATTGCTTTTGTCAAGGTAAATACTTTTTTCCTTAATCAAGTTTTGTGCCTTTTAAAAATATTCTATTTACTTTATTTCTTTACAATTGAAGAATAATGACTTTCCTCTCATCTTTCCTGAATTAATTCAATAGATCAACCTTAATGTTACCATAGCTCTATCTTACCTTCTAATATTCTTGTCAAGTCTATGTGTTCTCTGAACCACTCTTATATTACTTGAGAAATATGGTACTGGGTTTATATCATGATTAATGGGAGCCAGTGGCATGAGCTATAAGGATATAAAGCACTAGTGGAAATATTTATCCACTCTTGTAGGGAATTTTTTCCAGGAATGGCTAGAGCAGATAGTACATAATCTACCTAGAGAGGAAATAAAGTACAGAAGAGGGCCGATGTAGAAAGAGGTGAATCAGTCAAACTGAAGACAAAAGCAAAATCAGATCCATTACTGGCAATGGTCTCTCTCTTGGACAAAAAAAAATCGCTGCTTTTGATTGAATCAATTTACTTTCTTTTCCCATTATTTAACCTTCAAGGTTAACATTGAAATTGCACATCAACTGGGTGCTTGGAATGTCCTTGAATTCCCAGAATATAAAATAATACAGAATACTGAAACATAATGATGGGTCAGCTGGGAAGGGTATGCAAATAAGAGTTAGAAAACTTGGTTCCCAATGTGGGACCCATAACTATACAGCCTCAAGGATTTCATGTTACTTTTTCTGGCTTCATCTATTAAATAGAGTTACGCATCTATTTATCACAAGTATTGTAGAATATAATGAATATTAATTACTTTCCATTAAGTAAAGATTTTGAAGTTCTTAGAAGGGAAGGGGGAGGTATACAAATACAAGGTCTACTTTTAACAGTCACATGGCAAAAAAATAAAACAGCATTGCAAAGCTTCAGTTGAAAATCAGATTTTCGTAAATTCTATTCTTCTGTTTTCCTGAGCTGTTATTAAAGTCCTCATCTTAATTCATAATGGGGGGGGGTAGCATTGATTGAGGGACTGAAAAAACACCTGTGTGAGTAGTGCTCTAAGAGAAAGGAGGTGAGTGGTAAAAGACGAGGCTGAAGAAATAGGGAGAGATCAATCAAACCAGATACTGGAAGCCATACTAAAGATGTTGTTCTTTAGATTAAGACACAACTGAAACATCATTGAAAAGTTTTAAGCCAAAAAATAAAATGATCAGACTTATATTTTATAAAGCTCACTCTGTTTGCAATGTGGAAAGTTGATTTGTGGTGGACAAGGGCAGATACAGTGACATTAATGAGGACACTACCACAATAGTTCAGGTAAGAGATGATGGAGAATTTGTCTTAGATTTTATTAATGGAAATGAGAGAAGTGGGCCAAATAGCAGTTTCTCTGAATCGACGGAGTCAGAGTGATGAGACAGAGAAGGAATACAAAGAGAGATCGAATGTCAATGTTCTTATATTAGTGCGGGTAGCTGGTTCATGTGTATTCATGACATTATAAATAAGCAAATAAATTAAAAAGGAATGATACCTAGAACAATGTTGAGAGATTTTCATGAAGCAAAGATTGTGACTATCTAATACTAAGCAACTGACACCCGTAAGAAATAAAAATGTTATTAAACGGAAAATGCGAAATTAAATGACAGAAATATATCCTATTGTAACAGCAATTTCAATAAATACAAATGCACTATACTCACTGATGAAACAAAAAGACATACAGTTTAGAAAAAAGGAGAAAAATGATCCAATTAAGTGTTATTCAAAAGTACACAGAATAATTGGAAATAAAGGAAAAGGAATGGAAATACCAACCAATATGAACTAAGGAAAGCTTGGAGACAGGTATTTTATATCTGGAATAAAAAAAAACAGAATTTAGGCAAAAAATGTAAGGAAAAAAGAAAAATGTTGTGGTAAAAAGAATCACTGAACAAGAAGCTACATTTACTACAAATATATACTTCTAACAATGCAAACTGTAATTCATTAATTAAAAAGTGACAGAAATTCAGAGAAACATAGATAAATAAGCAATTTTAATTGGTAAATTTAACATACTGTTCTAGAGAATCTAAAACTAAAGCTGTTTTGTATATACTCTGTGTGTGCACATATATCTTTACAAACAACAGAACGTTATTTTCACACATAGAACATTTATAATAATAAACCATATGTTTTGTCATATAGAAAGCCTCTGTAAATTCCAAAAGATCAGTAAAATAAAATAACTTTAGAAATCAATAATAATGAAAGAATAGCTTAAAATCATTGGAATATGAAATAACATATTCATAAATAACCCATAGTTTTCAGAGAGAAGCATAAAAAATCATAGTAAAGAAATATTCTTAATTGAGTGACAAAGAAGACACTAATTGTCAGAATTTGTGGGTCACAGACAAACAATAAAGGAAGATTTGCAGTTTGTATTTTATAAGGAAACGAGAATGATTTTTAAATTGCTAAGCATTCAGCTCAATATTTTGGAAAAATTCCAAGAAACTAAAACCAAAGAAACTAATAGGATAAAAGTGATAATGGGCAGAAATTATAGTAACAATAATGATGATAATAAAACATAAATACAATGTTTTCTTTAAAAAGATTAATGAAATTGACAGACATCTCTCAAAACTGTTCAATAAACCAGGGAAAAAAACCCAAAATAAATAAAATCATGATTTAAAAAAAGCAAGTAGCTACAGATCCAATAGAAGTCTAATAAATCATAAAGACCACAATTAACAACTATAACTCATCAATTTGAAAATCTAGATAAAAAGATTAAATTTATAAAATAATACCAAATGGCAAAATTAGAAAAAATAAGAAAAAGAACTTGGGTATATCTACAGGCATCACAAAATAAAAATAGTAGTCAAAAACTTTGTTCTCAGAATCCTAGCCTAGATACTTTTATAGGCAGCTTCTATTCAACTTTTAAGAAACAGTTAATCTATATGTGAGCAAGTGTTCCTGGAAATATAAAAAATAATCATAATTTCCCAGCTCTTTTCATAATGCAAGTGTAACATTTATTCCTAAAACAGATGTGGAAATATATTGATGATTTAACTTACGCAAAAATTCAAATAAAAGCTTACTGAATCCCATAGTAATAATAATAACAATAATAAAATACATTATTTTTAATTCTTAGATATAATAATAAAATACATTAATGATAATAAATGCATTTTATTATAAATTCTCAGAAATGCAAGTATATTTTACAGCAGGACATTAATAAATGCTGGGGATGGGAAAATGACAAAATAGACTGAGCCTGGGTCTCCAATAGAATGTAGCCACCATCCTGGAATACTTTTGCTCAGGCTGTTATTGGAGAGAAAATAAAACCTCTATTTAGTTAATCCACTACGTTTTCATTGTTTGTTAGAGAAGCTTAACCTGTATCTCAATAAACAGCCCCACTGTCTCCAAGATCCTTTTCAATCTGCCTTTATTGCCAGCTGGCTAAAAAGTGATCCTGTACCAAAATCCTATTTTAGAGTTTGCTTCCTAGGCTCACACCTTCCACCAGCTATATTTGTTAGGTTACCTAGACAGATTCTGACCTGGGAATTACCATCCAGAAAATTTATGGAGGAGTGTTTCATTTGTAGTGAAGTGAGAAATCCAGAATTGGGTAGGGAGAAAAACAAAAAATGAGCACAGTGCTCTCAAACTGAGTCCTTAACTGATATTCAGGTGGTATACTCAACAGATAGTAGCTCTTTAGCCAGGATGGCCCTTCAGGGTTGCTCCAATTGAAACAAAGGCCTAGGCCTTTGTATCCCTGCATTGGTCAGTCATTGCCTGTAGGCTGCTTCCTTATAGGGGGCATAACTTTGTGTGAGGCAGCTCCTTATGGGCAATTGTAATTCTCCATGAGGAATGCAGCTGAGGCTTCTCAGTAGGCAATTTACAAGCAGCTGGGGGATGAGTGCAACAGCAACAGCCCAGCAGAGGGGATCTGGGCAGAACATCATAGTATCCACTACAATGTTCTACTATAACTACCAGGATCCTATTTAATTATCTTCCCAACTACAAAATATCTTATTTTTCTGGTGCAGCATTTAAAATGACCTGCAAAATTTAATGGAGTCTCTTGCTTTCAAACATATGAAAGATGATTAAATTCACTCATAATAAGAGAAATGTAAAATAAATTACAATGAGTTGTTATCAGAACTTTTGATAACCAACTGTATTGAGTAGTATGTAGAGGTAATTTTACTTTAATATTCTTTTGCTGGGAGTGTAAAATTTTACAGTCCCTAGGAAGGATATTTGTATTGCTTTGACTTAGTAATTCTTTTAAAAATATATTCTATAACTGTACCCCTGCATATGTGCAAAGAAAAGCATTCAAAATACACATTGCAGTATTTTGATAATGGCATAAGAATGGAAATAATTCAAAAGTCCATTAGCAGAGTTTTTGGTTAAATAAATTATTCTGTATCTGGTCAATGGGAAAATATGCAGTTATAACAAACACAGTAATAACAGACACCACAAAAAGAAAAAGAATAAGAAAGTTCTTTATTTACTGAGATAGAAAAATAACCAAG
This sequence comes from Indri indri, assembly GCA_004363605.1. Lineage (NCBI taxonomy): Eukaryota > Metazoa > Chordata > Mammalia > Primates > Indriidae > Indri > Indri indri. The sequence continues at coordinate 30,764 of RJWJ010012103.1, forward strand.
GTAAATAATTATGTAGAAAAGCAAGGTATTGAAGGACTTGTATAGCATGAGACCATTTATGAAAGGCAATATATGATTATAAATATAAAGACTATCTCTGGAAGGATAAACAAGAAAGTGATAATCTTTGTGGGAGCATCATCACCAGACCTCAACGTATGGCTGCAAGACAGATTTACAGTTTAGCATACAAAAGGTCTATGTATTACCTATATAAAATATAAAATTTTATAAAAATTTATAAAATAACTTTATACAATATATAAAGATTTTAAAAGAATACATAATGTATCTCTTTAAAAACTTAGTTAGGGAATACTGGTAAATGTAGTGTCATGTTATTGGCCAGAGTTCACCAGAGAAACAGAATCAATAAGACACACCTATATTTATCTATCTGTATATAACATACATACATATATACATACATATATGTATATTCCTTCCTCATATATATGATGATATTTATTATGAGAATTAGCTCAAGTGATTATGGAAGCCAAGAAGCCCCACAATCTGCCAGTCGCAAGCTGAAAAACCAGGAAATCTGGTGGTGTAATTCAGTCCCAAGGCCAGAGAACCAGGAGTGCCATTATTGGAGGGCAAGAGAAGATGGATGTCCCAGCTCAAAAAGAGAGAGCAAACTTTCACTTCTTCTGCATTTTTGTTCTATTTGGGCCCTCAACAGATTGTATGATGCCCACCCACATTGGTGAGGAAGTTCTTCTTCACTTGACCAACCAATTCAAATGTTATTCTCTTCTGGAAACACTCTCAAAGACACACAAAGAAATATTGTTTACCAGCTACCTAGTTATCTCTTAGAGTACTCAAGTTGACAAATAAAATTAACCATCACAAGTCCACCCCTTTTCAACTTGGCACCCATAAATGTCTTCTTAAAACATCCTTAATCTCCAAATAAAGACAATTACAAGGTCATAATTCCACTTAGCATGATATAACTGTCTCGGTACCACAAAAAATGCACTAATTCCATCCATGGAAGAGGAAGTAAAGTCTTTGAATGAGTTTAGTCTTCTCCTGATATCCCCTAACTTAAATATTATAATATAAAATTAATAGCACTTAAATACTAAAAATATTTAATACATGTTGTATTACATGATAAGGGAATAAGACAGGAATGAAAGCAAAGATATTTGCTTAATATTCCTATATATACCCACAAACATATTCATAACAAATTAAGGAGAAAATATTTGTAACAATTACTGTCCTCATTTCTGTAACTAGTCAAGTGGTCACAATGCAGGGAGTGTCCCAATGAAGGGAGGAAAGCTCCCTGAACTCACCAAGTGGGTTCTTGGCTTCACACAAGAAAGAATTCAAGAGGGAGCCAGCTAGCAACAGGAAAGTTTATTGAGACAGAGACAGACAACAGACCCTACCCCACAGACAGAGTGGGGTCCCCTCCCAAGCAGGAGGGGAACCCCTTATGGTCCAATGTTAATGTTTTAAATGTTCAAAAGCACCATAGGGAAACAGCCATGTGTGACCAGCATTGTCTTGTCAGGATATAAAGGTTAATCATAAACTGCTGTCACGGAAATGTACCCATAAACAGTTTGTAAGGCCTCCAGTTTAGTAATTCATCTATATTCAGGGGATCATGGTCCAGCAACTCTCTGGCAACTTCCTCGTTCAGGGTTGTTAGGGTCTGATATCGGTCAAAATGGCTGCACTTTCTCAACCTTCGTTTTTTGCATTGTCCCTACATTAATCAGAGTGGGTATTTATAACTATCTTCTTCTACTACTCATTCTGTATTTCCTTTGACTTCAGCAAGTATCTCAGCTGGTCATGGACCTTTACCTAGGGGAGAGTGACCCAAACCTTCTTTCCTGCAGAATCTGGGCCATTAGTAGCTTTGTCTGAATTGGGCTGTTGTAGTTTTCCACTGAATTTAATCACCAGGCACAGTATTACTAAGAGACACCCTAAGGGGCCTACTGTATTCCAGACATAGTCTTCCTTATCTCCATTGTTGAATAGTAGTCCAATTTCCATTTGATAATCAAGATCAATCACCCTAGCTAGCATACTAACTCTCTTTTTGCCTGATGATTCAGAGGCATTAAGTGCTCGGCATAGCCAGGCAAAAGTCTTAACTTCCAGTTCAATGGAATCATTGTTGTGTCTCCTAGTGGAAGCATTTCTCCCTCTGGAACTGATATCTCTAGGCCAGAAGAGGATAAAGTCATGGGAACAGGAATCAAAACTTTTGTGAGTGGGTCACTAGGGGTAATAGTGAGTGGTGCCACTTCTGTTTCTACTCCTTGATTCTTGGACCCATGAATCCCGGATGTGGGAGAAATAGCACCATATACTGAACTCTGATTAAGAGCATATACAACTTTCTGGGGGAAACTCGCCCCAGCCCTGAAAGGTATCGCCACCTACCTGGCACTAAAACTGAGTTTTCAAAAGACCATTCCACCTTTCTATCAAGTCATCTAACTTAGGATGGTAGGGAACATTGTAAGACCAATGAATTTTATGAGCACGGGCCCATTGTCACACTTCTTTGGCTGTGAAGTGAGTTCCTTGATCAGAAACAATGCTCTGTGGAATATCATGATGATGAATGAAGCATTTATATAAGTCCATGGATGGTAGTTTTGGCAGAAGCATTGTGTGTAGAGAAAGCAAATCAGAAGTAAGAATCTTCCAGTAAAAACAAAACACTACTCCTTCCATGATGGAGGGGATCCAATGTAATCAACCTGCCACCAGGTAGCTGGCTGATCACCAAGGGGAATGGTGCCATATCAGGGGCTCAGTGCTGATCTCTGCTGCTGCTGGATTGGGCACTCAACAGTGGCAATAGTCAGGTTGGCCTTAGTAAGTGAAAGTCCACAGTGCTGAGCCCCTGCATAACCTCCATCCCTGACACCATGGCTATTATTCATGAGCCACTGGATGATGACGGGGGTCTTTGAGAAGACAAAAATTAAAAAAAAAATGAATATAGAGTATGTAGGGTATGTAGGGCAACAAATAACAGTTTAGTTCTAAAGTAAACATTATCTCAAAACAATTTGAATTTTTTTTCTTGAATATATACTATATTTTCAGAGACTCCAATATACTAGATCAAGAGCAAACCAACTGACTGTAGCCCAATAGGCCAGTCCAGCCTACCACCTGTTTTTGTAATTAAAATTTATTGAAAAACAACCACATCTATTCCTTTATGTATGATTTATGATTTATTTTTGTTACAAAAGCAGAGTTAACAGAGTCATTTAGTTGCTACAGAAAGCTACTCTTTGTCTTATTTATTTATTTATTTATTTTGTATTTCAGCATATTATGGGGGTACAGATGTTTAGGTTACATATGTTGTCCTTATCCCCCCTTCCCTCCGAAGTCAGAGCTTCAAGCGTGTCTGCCCCCCAGATGGTGTGCATTGCACTCATTGCGTATGCCTATACCCATCCCCTCCTCCCCTCTCCCACCAGCCTGACGCCCAATAAATGTTAATCTTATATGCGCACTTAGGTGTTGGTCAGTGAAACCAATTTGCTGGTGAGTACATGTGATGCTTATTTTTCCATTCTTGGGATACTTCACTTAGTAGAATGGGTTCTGAAACAATGGTGCTATAGCACCTCTTGTATTCTCCTGGATAGAAACCTACTCTGTGTCTTGAAAGGCTTCAAGTGTTTACTATTTGACTTTGTACAGAAAAAGTTTGCCAACCTTTGTACTAAATCATCAAGAATTCTAAGGAAGAAATCTTATTCTTGTTGGGAAATCTTGGTAAACCTTCATACTAATAGTTGTTTGGCTTCTTTCTATTCATAGGCAGAAAAATAATTTGTTCAAACATGCAATGGAATAAAATAGAAAATAAGAAATCGGCATGCATCTTCATAAGTTTCTCCTCTGCATAGAATATCTGTATACAATAATTAAGCCAAACCTACAAATAAATATTATCACACATACATTAAAAGCCATTTTTGTATCTATGTATTTTTTGAAACAATAACTTACCTGTGTGTGTTGGTTACTAAAACATAACTGTAGAAGGTATTGCAAGTTTGTCTGAACAGTATTTTTTATTGTCTAGTATCCTTATTAGTGTCAAATTTAGAATCTGAATACAAATTCAACATTCTGTCAATTTTCATAGCCTCCTCAAGAAACTCCCGAGTGATACTCTCAGCATTTTGTCAGAAAACTGGTTATGTATCAGAACCTTATGTAGTATCTATTTCTCTTTTTAAAATTTATTTTGGCCTAAGATTGCTTGTTTTTATTTATTTATTTATTTTTTTAATTTCAGCATATTATGGGGGTACAGATGTTTAGGTTACGTATGTTGCCCTTGCCCCACCCCGCCAAGTCTGAGCTCCAAGCATGTCCATCCCCCGGATGGTGCGCATCTCACTCTTTGTGTATGCATATACCCGTCCCCTCCTCCCCCTCCCCCCTGCCCAACATCCAATAAATATTATTCTTATATGTGCACTTATGTGTTGATCAGTTAGTACCAATTTGATGGTGAGTACATGTGGTGCTTGTTTTTCCATTCTTGGGATACTTCACTTAGTAGAATGGGTTCCAGCTCTATCCAGGAGAATACAAGAGGTGCTATATCACCATTGTTTCTTAAAGCTGAATAGTATGGTATACATATACCATATTTTATTAATCCACTCATGTATTGATGGACAATTGGGTTGTTTCCACGTCTTTGCAATTGTGAATTGTGCTGCTATAAACATTCGGGTACAGGTGTCTTTTTTATAGAGTGTCTTTTGTTCTTTTGGGTAGATGCCCAGTAATCGGATTGCTGGATCAAATGGTAATTCTACTTGTATCTCTTTAAGGTATCTCCATATTGCTTTCCAAAGAGGTTGCACTAGTTTGCAGTCCCACCAGCAGTGTATGAGTGTTCCTATCTCTCCACATCCACGCTAACATTTATTGTTTTGGGACTTTTTGATAAAGGCCAGTCTCGCTGGAGATAAGTGAGAATTGTGGTTTTGGTTTGAATTTCTCTGATGATTAGAGATGTTTTGCATTTTTTAACATGTTTTTTGGCCATTGTTCTGTCTTCTTTTGAAAAGTTTCTGTTCATGTCCTTTGCCCACTTTTTGATAGGGTTGTTTGATTTTTTCTTGCTGATTTTCCTGAGTTCTAAATAGATTCTAGTTATCAGCCCTTTATCGGATTTGTAGCATGAGAAAATTTTCTCCCATTCTGTAGGTTGTCTGTTTGCTCTTGTGG
>RJWJ010012104.1:0-42710 GCA_004363605.1 Indri indri
TAAGGTCTTACGAGCCCACTGCCAGTATGCTGGTTCCCACAGACAAGCTTTCCCATTGCAAACAGCCGGACAGGTGGCATCACCTGAGATCCACCGTCCTAGCTCTCTCACCTGTGCTGGACTCTGAGGTACGACTTCTGGTCTCCTTGGTTTGCCTCCTAGTCTCTGCCTCCGTTTATTTGCTGGACATGGATCATCATTTATAGTTCAAAATCTGCTTCTGCCTATGTTATCCAGCCAACCTGCAATTTCCTGTCACTGAGTGACACCTCCCTTCTCAGACACGGTACTGTAACTATTCCAACACCTAACTCTGACTTTTGCTTCACCTCTGCGTGCATGGTACCCAAATGCCCCTGTTCCCCCTATTGAGTTACCTGTTGCTGCTCCTTTCTGATAAATAGTGCTAAACTATTTCTTCCAATAGAAACACAACGTACCAAGCCATGCTTTTCCTTGCTTCATTAAAAACCAAAAACTCACTCTAAAGTGAGACAAATGTCCATGTGTTATCAGCGTGTGCCACTCTGCCATAATTATTGGCCATCTCATCTAGATGCCTCCAGACTGTCAATGACATCTGAACATGCAGGTCCAAAATGGAATCCGATACTCAAGCTGTGGTCAACCCAGTACAAAGTGCAGTGAGACAATAACATCCCAGGATCTGTATACACCGCTTCTGTTAAAATGTAGTCTAAGATTACACTAGCTTTTGTTCACAGCCTCATTACACCAGTGACTCACATGAAGCTTGAAGACAACAAAACCCCCCATATCTTGTTCACAAGAACTGGGGCCATGCCAGGCCTTCCACATCCTTACTGGGTACTTGATATTTTTTGAAAACTTAAATCCAGGCTTTTATACTTATCCCCGTTAAATCTTAAATCTTTGGTTTAGGTGAAGTGTTTCAGCCTATTGAGAACACTTTGAATTTTTAATCTATCATGCATATTTACATATTCCTCCCAACTTTTTGTTATCTGTAGATCTAATTAAGTATTTAATCTGTTACTTCTTTTAATCATTGATAAAAATATGGAAGTTACTAGACCTAAGGACAAATCCCTAACACTTTTTCTAAGGACTACTCATGGTTTGATGCTGAACCAATTCTCAAATTCTTTGTGGATGTCCAACTATAGGAAATTAATTTTAACATCCAGGCCATGGGTACCCTGATTAGTCACAACAATATCATGACAGATTTTTTCAATTGTTTTGCTAAAATTAGTAAACTATGTTTAAGCTATTTCTTTAGTAATCCTGCCAAAAATAAAAATAAATTCATTTGACATGGGCTTTTAAAGGAACCTATTTTAGTTCCTCCTAAACCCCAAATTCTGTCAGTCATCTATTTAATATTCTATATTTAAATTTTATTGGGAAGAACTGGGATTTGCTAGTTTTATTGGAAAGAACTGGAATTCTCTTATTACTAAAATTGAGGAAGATTTTGCATTATTGTTTTTCTTACCACTTTCACACTGTCATCACCTAAGCTGAGTTGTAACTGGGGTGTCTGCAACCTCAATGCTAAGGGATATAACAACCGCATAATGACCATCAGCTGAGCACATAAAGCATTATGCGGGGAACTGAAGTATTGGTACATAATCTCTTCATTGTTAACGTGCAAGAACTTCAACAAATGCACACTAAGAAAAACAATAGATTCAGCAATGCTAACGTTAGGAGTTTTGTCTTCTTTCTCATTCATCAGTTGTCTGGGGATACTTTACTGTGCTCCAGTCAAATCTCAGCTGTTTAAGTAATGTTTATTGGGTCGTGCATTAGCCAGCTCCCAGCCCCTGTCCCCCTATCTATGGCTATATCGGCCATTTCAATACTTGTTAGCACCAATATCACGGAGTATGAAGAAAACAAAGTCCTGGCAAGTCAGTTTGGATTTTCTTCAGCATATCTTATAAATGTCTTTCCAGTTAAATTGTTGAACCACTGGCCAGAGGCAATTTGGGGAATCATCTGTGGGTTAAACCTGGCAGCCAAGTTTGAGAGCTGAACATCCTGAGAAGGAACTACGTATTACCACTGCTGGTAGAGAAAAGAAGTGAGACAAAATTCAGCTTAGAAACATTGAGGAAGTAATTCAGAATGTATCTTTCAGTTTGGTATCTTTGGGATAGTTCTATAAGAATAAAGATCTATGAAATAAAGAAGATGCAGAGAAGTTGAGATAACCACATAACCTGATGTGTTGCTGTGAGTCTTAGAACACATAGCATCGGGAGATACGGCATTATAATAAGCTGCACATTTATAAATTCCGGATAATACAGGCAACATATTTAACAGGATGCCACTTAAAATTCAGGAAAAAGTTCTCTTTTCTCTACGCTTGTCACTTAGTCACTTTATGCGCAGAAGTGATAACCTTTCAGAATTTCTTCTAGAATCATAACCTAAATTAGTGAGTTCTGAGGGCTCAGACATTTTTATAGAAGCTAAACAGGGGAAAGGACACAGATCCCTAAGGAATCAATTTAAATTTCCAATCTTTTTCCCAGCACCCAACCTCCTTTCTCCCCTCAGCTTCTTGCATGGCAAAGGCTCTCAAATGCCTCTTTTCTCTTCCTCTCTATCTCGCCTCAAGCTTGTGTGTTGGCCTCACTTGCCGAGTGTTGTTTTTTAGATGATTTTGCTTTTTCCTGTGTAAGTCACAGTCTAACCTTTCCTTGCATCTAACACAATATCCTGGTGAAAATTTTATTTCTTAGATATCTTATTCTTATCAAACTGACTTGAGCTTCTTGCTAAAAGTATGTTTAACTCAAATAATGAATTATAAAATACATTAAATTTACAAACTACAACAACTCAATAAATATATTAGAATGAAAGCAAAGAAAGCCTCTACTGTATTCTTGCAACAGCACCTTACAAGGATAATACAGACTCTGGTATTTTACCATTTACAAAGCACTTTCACACCTGTATTCTTATTTAATTATGATAACAGTATTACTAATGCTATATTACTATTATCGCCTCCATTTTACAAAGAAAGAAACTGAAGGTCAGCAAAGCTCAGTAACTGAGGATATTGAGAAACTAAACCCCAAAGCTCATGATTCCAAGTTCAATGCATTTTATTGAGCATCACTTAGCACATGAGTTGTCATGTGAAGCCACATCCTAGACATCCACAGCTATAAAGACCACCCACATTTCATTTTCTGACTTGGGAGGCCTAAAAGACGTTCCCCATCATTTTCAGAAAGGTCTGTTTTGTGGGGGCAATAACTAGCAGTGATCTCTTTTTACAAAATTATGCCCAAGGTTCAGGGATTTCTAAGAATGACACTGGTGGTCCTTTGCCCAAACTCTGGAATGATCCCATTCACATCCATTTTTGTCTTCACACAAAAGCCTGGATATCAGGTATAGGCTCACATTTTCCTTCCAAGCTAGGGATCAGCTTTTGATAAAATAGAAGAAAATTTCTCAAGTGAAATTCCTTCATCTTTGCTTTTCATATAAACATCTCACAACTTCAGAAACAGGGTAAGAAAAATAACGGAAAATAGAGGTTGAGAGGCAGAGGCCCAGGGCAATCCTATTGACTGTCATGGGTCTGACTGGGAAAGTCACACAGTGTCCGATGATTGTGAATGAACACGGGCTTTGGTGTTGGCAAAACTTCACTACGATATGATCGAGCCTCGATTTCCTCATTCCTAAAACCCAGAAGATAATAAGATCTTCTACCTCTTAGAGTTTTTCTAAGTACTGAACGAGATAGTGAAAGTAAACCATCATGTACAGTTAACTTGCACATAGTAAATGCTCAATAAATTCTAGCTCTTGCTATTATCATGAAATTTTATCTTATTCTTGAGATAGAACAAACAGAGGTAAATTTATTTAAAGAAAGAACATGAAAGAATTAAAGGTTAAACTGCATTTTTTTGGGATGAGACATGCAAAATTGTCTCTGAGCAGACGGAGTCGATCCTGTTCTCTGGAAAGGTTTTCTCTGGCAGGCAGATGCTGAGCCTGTGACATCACTGATTCCTCGTTGCTGTGGCAGCGGCCCTGCAGCCAGACAACACAGTTTACAACAGAACCAGGTCTCAAGTTGGTCTCCTGGGCCAGGCAATGAGAACCAAAAGCAGGGCTATATTCGTACATGAAATCAGGATGTAATGTCCTACCCATGTCTTATTTTATAAGCATTGTTTATTCTCCTCAGAGAAAACGAAATGCTTTTCCAAGGCACAGCTGCAAAGGCCAAGTAATGTAAAAAGAAGAAAATTATGATAAGCCCCTCTTAATGCAGGAAGGATTAGACAGCTTGCTACCAGAAATCAAGAAATATTTATAATAATCACATTCAACTCCAGACTTTCATCTATTAATCTAAACAGAAAACTTTAATCCTACAGACTGTAAACTGATGCCATGGCTATATATGGTCACAGAACTCCTAAGAGGAAGGAAAAGAAAAAAAATGGGCGAAAAAAGCCTCAGATGCTGTGTCTCTTATAATTTGTGTATATGTTCTACCACAGGGATCTGTTAACCTTGGCAAAATTTACAAGTCAGCATCATTAATCAGCTTTACTCAAGCACATGTAACACTTTCCATTTTAAGAAGCCACAAACTCCCTCCCTTTGGGAAATCGCACCGTTTGTCATGCTGAAGATTTTTCTTCATAAAGAATACTGTGAAGACAAACATCAAAGACAGCTGGATTCCATATTCCGTGGGCTTGACCACCCCAGAGAGGGCAAGAGACACTCATTTTTCTTGTGCTTGACTTCCAGAGTGCTCTGTCTCCTTTCATTTTTCCTCCTCTCTCTACCACTTTAGGCTTGTAGGCGAGAAAGACTGTTTCTTGAAAGTGTGCAACTACACTTGGAAATTGCAACATTTTCCTGCATTCTTTCTGGGTTGAGGACACTTCCAGAATAAGTTTGGGTTCTAGGGAATCTTGCTGAAGATACTTCCTCCCCAGTAGTTAATAAGCCAGGATGCTATGTTGTTGTTTCATTTATTTCCCCAGTGTAACAATGGAAAGTCATTATCTCTGGCTTTAATCTTAACATAGGAAGGGATAGCAAATTGCCTCACCTACTAGTGAATGGAAGGAAAATCCCTGGTGGTTTATCAAGAGAGATGCTGTGGGAATACAAAGGAAAAAAAGGAATTCTTACAAAATACCAACATTACTCTTTCAGTCTCCATTGAAATTTATCCAACCAAATTGGGGAGGAAAATAAAATTATGTCACCCACTATATTTTTTTTTTTTTGTCAACCAGCTATAAATTGAAGAAGGAAGTCCAGAAATGCTAAAATACTTATTGTCATCAACATTATCAGTTTTTGCCTTGAAGGATGTTCTCTTTAAAAAGCTGTTATTATTGTATTTAGCTGTTGGAATTTTAAGAGTGAGCTTATAAAAGGGAAATGTCAACTGCAAAATTAAATTTCTCTTGGCATATGTGATTCTATCCCTTTAGCAATATGCAAGGCTGTCTTGAATGATTTACACCTACTTTCCACCCACAGGTCCGCTACCTGGGTCAATCTCAGCAAAAGCATGACTCTTCAAAAATAGATAATCACAGTTGCCATTAAATCTCCCATGTTCAAAATTTATAGCCTATAATTCAATGTCAGTATGAATGATATCCTAAATAAAAAGTTACAGTCACTCTCCTTGCCCCTTCTTCTAAAATGACCCCAAGACTAATTTACAGTTGGGAAGGGGGGACTAAGATCTCTTGAGTATCTGTTTTAAGCTAGGCATTTTGCAAGTCGTTGTACTCACATTACCCTATTTAGCCTGTTCAACAATCCAATGGAATAGGTATTAATTTATTGAATTTACAGATGAGGAAATGAAAGCTCAGAAAACTTGAGTAACTTAACCAAAATTGCACAATAAGATCTGGATCTCAGAATTCCCATTTTTCCTGCCCACAAACAAACAAACAGTAGAGAAACAAAGCATTAGGGTAAGGATCAGTGGCTAGTGGCTGGGGAATACAGGATTTCATTGTTATTTCTGCACACTCCTTCCGCCCCCCCTTTGCTATCTATGCTCCGTATGACCTGACAGTGCTCCTAAAACAGTAGGTTTAGGTATCCTCTTTCACGTATCTTCAAAGGAGTATGCATAAAATGGACTGGAGGGCAACTTAACAGAGCAAATAAATACATGGATTCTTCCCAAAATGTCTGAGAGAGAGGTCTTGGTCTGTTTACAGATATACGCCTTGCTTGACCCAATGCAGACAATGAAAAATCTGGTTTCCCACCCTGGGAGCATCCACAAATTCATTGATGATTAAAAATAAACATTCAGAAAAAATGTTAAGTTATAGAAAGGGTGCTTCAAAGCCCAAACTGATACATACAATGAGAAGAAGGAAGTCACTTTGGGCTTAGGTGAATAGAAAAACTTTAAAGAAAGGATGCAATGAATGGATAGAATTTAGATATGGAAAAGGTATATGGCTATTCTGGGGTATGTGTGTGTGCACACGAGAATTCTGAATTATGGACTAAATTTTTCACAAGGGAAATTTAGAAGAAATTTCACTAAATTTTTCACAGCAAGGGAGATTAATCTGCCTCTGAATAGGCTTATAGAGGTGAGAAGTAGGTAAATAAACCATTTATAAAGTTATTTCCCAAATCCGGCTTTGCTGGTGATAACGTGAACCAAGGTGGTGGCAGAGAGAATAAGAACAATCTTCCCCAGACTGGCCTCATTCACGCACAAGATTCTTATAGAGACGGATAATTCCATATGGTGATAATAATCTATTTCAATTGCTTTGTGAGTGACCAAAGATGACATATGTTTAAGGAGTTATTTTTATTTTTTAGAGTTGAGGCACTGAAAATACATACTAGCCATTTTAAAAAGAACCCATCATTATCCTTTAAAAAGGAGCCCCTTATATTTTCATCTTTCTTATTTACCAAATCTAGCTTCATCAGTATAAGTGAGGAACATAATTCCAGAGCAATAAATCTTCCTCGGAGAGTGCTCTACCTCTGGCTGCTTGATAATGAATTTAATCAGTCGGGAGAACAGCCCTGTCATTACGGATTAATCACCAAAGACTCTGTTTTGGTAAGTTAATTGATGCTGTGTTTGCAGCTGATGGTGGTCACAAGACACACTTGATATTTTAAAGAAATTTAGAGATCAAGATCGAAGAAATGCTCAATCAGTTAATTAACAACCACAAAACACAGTAAACGAACAGAAAAACAGAAAGCCTAAGGGAGTTATACAATAGCATATACTCAAATATCAGTACCTTTGGCTTCGATGAATTCAAGACAGAACTGACTCAAAATACTGGTAATATTTCTCTTCCTGTTGGTTCATTTGGTTTCTTTTTCAGTCTAGCTAGGAAATTTTAAGACAGTGGAGTTGGGAGCAGGGTGAATTTTTCTAACAAACTTACTCACAATATATCCGTTTAGCAAAATGCAGCTCATTTTTAAAAGGAATAGCTTCACTGGATAGTTTCATTAGAAGAGTTTTATATGTTTTATTTTTAACATGGCATCAAAAACTATAACATCCTCATTAAACATCTATGTATTACATGTGACTCCAGGGTCATTGCCATCAATAGAATTAAATAAAATTGGCAAAGAGTGTTTTAGTCAATTTTTCTCTTTAAATGTATTATAGATTTTAGATAATTGAAGATCTATTCCCTAAGAAACTGAAGCAACTAAAAGATTCAGCAACTCTATCAAGTCATACATTTAGGTTTGTAGGTTGACTTCTTCAGCAGGATATTTAGAACTGTGAATAAAGAGACAGACTTTCAAACCCGAAAGTTGCTCCCAGAGCACACTTTTTCCAACGTTACTGTCATTCTGCTTTTAAGTTGTGATTGAACTGTTAACCTAACCTGCCAGCAGTATTTCCGGACAACCTCAAGCATATGACAATGTACAATGTAAACATTTCAATGATTTCTGTCTTATGTAAACTGACCTAAGCCAATTTTGCTTTTCAATATTTTGGTAAATAATCATGGTCATCTGAAATTAGAGGTAGATAGTAGCTATGGTCTCTTCTACAATTTCATTATCAACTGGTCTGTCTATGACAGCAAGTCTCAGACTAAATTCTGCTAAACCTTAAACATTTATTTGTAAGCAGGCACAAAGTAGTAAACCCGGGTAAGTCTCATGGTCTGTTATCAGACACTCTGACATGTGCTCCATAAGATATGTTCATGCTAGGCCAGGTGCAGTGGCTCACCCCTATAATCCTAGCACTTTGGGAGGCTGACGAGGGAGGCTTGCTTGAGGCCAGGAGTTTGAGACCAGCCTGAGCATAAGTGAGACCTGAGTCTCTACCAAAAAAAACATATATATATATTATACAGGGGTACGTAGTGGTGTACCCCTATAGTCCCAGCTGCGTAGGAGACTGAAGCAGGAGGATCACTGGAGCCCAGGAGTTTGAAGTTGCAGTGAGCTATGATGACACCACTGCACTCCAGCCTAGGTGACAGAGTAAGACGCTGTCTCAAATAAAAAAAAGAAAGAAAGAAATGCTTATGCTGAGGCAGATGAAAACATCTGACAGCAGGACCCGAACAACCATATAGTCAATTTAGGCAGCAGAGGCCCCCCAAAAATGTGAGACAAGGACTAACGACATTTCGGCCATGAGTGCTAACTGCTTCAAAAGTGTTGGACAGCTGGGCTAACAGGTTCCATATGTCTTTAATGCAGGGTCAGTGGGGCCCATAGGATCTCTCCAGCCAATCAAATAATGTGAATACTTCTCATTTCCAAAATGGAAGGTTCATACATCTCTTATAATTACTATTCCCTCTGTTATGGTGTGGTAGGTAGAATTCTAAGAGGACCCCCAGTGACCCATGACCATGTACACTTCCCTTCTCTTGAGTGAGAACAGTACCTATAACTTGCTTCTAACCAAGAGAATATGGCAAAAGCAATGAGATGTAACTCCTAAGACTGGTATAATGTATTAATATATGGCAAAGGTGAAGAGAGTATGTGGATGTAATTATGGTTCCCAAGCATTTGACTCTGAGTTAATCAATAGACAATTTCTTTTGGGTGGGCCTGACCTAATCAGGTAAACCTTTTAAAGAGAGTCCAGGCCTTTACTAAAGGAGGAAATTGAAAGAGTTTCTCCTGACAGGGGTGGGGAACCCGCGGCCTTGGGACCACATGTGGCCTTCTGGACTGCAGCCTTGGCCTTTTGACTGAATCCAAATTTTGCAGAACAAATCCTTTCATTAAAAGGGGTGCAGCAGAGAAAGATGAAGCTTTTCTTGCCTCCTCTGGTGCTTAAAAAAGAACAATCTTGAAATCAGAAGGCCGCCCCGGCAAGCTACCATGAAGTCTACGGATGCAAGAAAATGAATTCTGCCAACAGTTACACACATTTTGAAAAGGACCCAAACACCAGATAAGACCTCAGCCTTGACCAACACCTCGATTGCCAGCCAGTGAGATACCAAGCAGAGGGCCCGTTTAAACTGTGTGCGACCTTCTAACCCATGGAAACTGATATAATAAACGTATGTTGTTTTAATCCAACATGTTTCTGGTAATTTGTTATGCGGCAATAGGAAACTGATACGTGTGGATCATGATAAAGATACTTGAAATGCTTTAAGTACCACTGCTGGAATGTGTGCTTCAGGTGCTAGCTAACAGTCCTAGGGCAGAATCCAAAGTGAGTCTACACACACACACACACACCCCACACTGTTTTTTTTTCTCAGTTATTTTAAGGTAAATTTCCACATAGACAATAGAATGCTCTGTTCCACATATCTGGTCTAGATACTCCAACACAGTGTATGCAAGCTGGAAACCTCTGCAGATACTGTTTAGTCTTCTCCCTGCCTCTCCAATCAGCTTTATTCTACCACCTTCTTCTTGTTGTGGATGACAAAACAGAGCCCTACGAAGTTTCCATGGCTTCCTCAAGGCCATTCAGTTGAAGATTAAAACTGACACCTTATGTCTTATAATCACCAATTCAAAAATTTTTTACTCCACCCTGTTGTAACTCTTCTTATTGCCTTATGATTTCTATCCTAAACTCCAAGTTAACCTCTCAGGTTTTATAGAAAATTATCCTGTGCTCTTTGGAATCCATTCATTCATTCATCAAATATTTATTATCATCTATCATGTGCAAGACATATTTCTAGGAGCTGGTGATAAAGTAGTTAACAGAACTAACAAAAGTCCACGTCCTCACAGACCTTAGATTCTGGTGGAAGGAAAACAGACGATAAGCAAAATCAGAAAAATACGTAGTATATTTGATGTTGCTAAGAGCTAAGGGGCAAAGCGGTGCAGGGAGGGACGAAGGGAGCTGTACTTTTCTACAGACTCTCAGAAAGACTCTCAGAGAAAGCGCCATCTGATTAACAGCCTAAAGGCAAGAAGGCAGTGAGTTTGGTGGATATTTGGGAGAAAAATGGTCCAGGCAGAAGGAAGAACAAATGCAAAGCTTATGTGTGGGTAGAGATTTTGGAGTAGAAGACTCAGGAAAAGTGAAGGGCCCAGGTGGTTGGAGTAGGGTATGTGATGGAGAGAATGGGTCTGAGAAGTAGCAGAAGGACAGCTTTGTGGAGCTTTTCCTCTCAGTGAGGTGGGAAGGCAGCGGAGCGTTTTGAGCGGAGGAGTATCCGGGAAAATCAGCATTCTTTCCTGGGAGTTTTAAATCGGAACCAAGTCAGTGTTCATGTAACTGATAGTAGCTTCTATCCACCCTGTGGAAGAGGAAGCAGAGTCCTGTCTGCAGAGAAAAAGGAATGAGTCAGACACACAAAGAAAAGCACAAGTCAGAGGCCGGAGAGAATTCTGCTGTTGTCCCACCAATGCTCCTGTTCTCGTTAAATTCTCCTGGCCCCGCTAACTCACTGCCCTTTTTTAAATGGCCTTGCCCCTCATTTCACTGAAGCGAAGCTCAAATATCACTTCCCAAGCTCGAATGCCCATAAGGCTTAATAATTTGAGTTTCTAAGTTTCCAGGTGATGTCGATGCTGTCAATCCATGGACCACGGTTTGGTAACTATTGTTCTATATCTAGCTAGTTTCTGTTACAATTAGGAAGTTTCACCTGATAGATATGACTTGACTTTTTTTTAATCTATTAAAGTCCTCCGGTTAAATATAATGTAAAACATATACCCACAGTAAAAAAAAAATTAACAGCTCATCCAAATATTTTGCCAATTTGGAGCCATTAGGAAGAGCTCTAGTAGGTCTAATACTGTTTGAGATGTGAAAATTAATAAAATATTTCAAATCTGGTTTATGTAACTTGATACCACACACCAGTACTTTCTGTGATACTCTCATGGCATCATACTGTCTAGAATTAACGTCATGCAAAATTTCTATTTGATACTTTTAGCTTGGTCAGTGCTTTGCAGTTTATAAAGGACTGTTTGTTGTTCCATTTCAACAGCAATGCCAAGCGGTGAGCTGGATATGTATCCTTGTACCCATTTTCCATATAACAAAGCTGAGGCTTGAAGAGGTCAAGGGCTTGCCCCCTGGAGACCAGCTGGAGTTAGACTCAAATACATGCCAGGATGCAAGGCCCTTGCCTTCACAATCTATTTACAAAACAGCCTTGAAAAAGAATGTGTGAATCATTAGAATTGCTATGAAATGCCATAAGCATAGGCATTAATGTGCAATGGATATATGGCTTATTCAATTTCATCATGACACTCTATGTAGTCTCCGTAAGGAACTTTCACAAAGAAAAACAAAAACTTATCTGTGTCATCCCACATTTGTTTTAACCAAGGGCTATGAGATAGATGCTTGGATGATTTTTGATTTGTTGGTCCAGGATTAACTGAAATCATCACTAATTATTTGGCACAAGTGGGTTCTGCCAGCTGCACTTGAAGCACCCTTCATCATCCTAAAGGAAAATAAAGTAACTTACAGCAACTGATGTGCGCCTTAATTATTTTATTGCTGCACTTACTGGGATTTCAGTGATTAGACTTAATAGAATTTCCTGAGTAATGAGGGTCCACACTGCATCTGAGGGGCCTTTTCAGAACTTCAGGAAAGCACAAATTACTTACAAATCTGCTACAGCTAGATCTGGCCTCTCTACTAAAATGAGGGTTACCAGGTGTCCTACTTCTTTAGGGAATGTGCTACTTTTCAACAAATCTGCCTGCATATGGGACCCAAAGTAGGGCAGTAAAAATGTCTGTTTTTCTGTGACAAGCCAGTTTCTTCTCTCTCAGTTTGACGCATTTGAGATCCCACAGCTTTCAGTGTCTGAGTTTGAAGTTTTTCTCAAAATGAAGAAACCCAGAATCTGTCAGTCCCACAAACCTCTTTATTTCTTACAGCAGAATGTGATCACAGAGAGAAAAACGTCCACCAAGTAAGATGATGTAGGTTGTATATCCACATCAACAACCTTGGCTGGTTGTGCTTGATGTCGGGATCAGAGGTTGGCTTTGCTCTGCAATAACACCAGTCCTGCATGGAATGGTTTACTGCAGGATGAATGCTCAAATGCCACCTCTTCCAGAAAGCCCTTCCCAAACCACCGTATCCTCCACCTGCCCACCAATATGCCTGGCTGAAATTAACCTTTCCATTTCTCTATCCATCCTTGGATATCTATCACTCCTTGTCCACATCTCTTAAAGTAATTATAACATGCTGCCTAGTATCTTAGAGACTCCAGCAAGAAAAACATCATTATTCATCCCTCTTCTTACATCTCTCCATCAATTTGTGAACCTTCAACTCGTATTTCCAGAACAGATCTCTCTCTCTTCAGTTTGGCAATATTCTGTTCATCTTGAAAAATTCAGGCCCAGTGTCCTTTACTTGGCCCCATTCTTCCTGCCTCCATACAGTTGGTCTAACTTTCCTTCATGCTCTCGGATACCTACACATTTCTCTATTGTAGCGCTCATATTGTAATTAGTGTAATTATTACTTTACATATCTATCTTTTTCACTAGACAGAATTCATCAAAAAAGGCTAAAGGGGCAGTATGTTTATTCCCAAACCTATTTATGCCACTTTTGTTACTGTAATTACATAATCTGATTACCTATTATATGAACCAAGGAAATATGAGTGTTTCATTCTTGTAAAAACTAAGCAGAATGCTTTGTAAACACTAGTAAACACTCTGTAAAGACTAGTAGGATTTTTTAACTGCCTACTTTGACGTGAGAAAGACAGTTACAAAAGATTGGGAGGTGGTGGTTCACGCCTGTAATCCCAGCGCTTTGGGAGGCAAAGGCCGGAGGATCGCTTGAGGCCAGGAGTTTGAGGCCACCCTGAGCAACATAGGGAGAACTTCTCTCTATAAAAAAAAAAAAAAAAGATTGGAGAAAAGTCTGAATGAACACTGCAATTAGATTGCCCTGCAACAATCTAAAAAAAAAAAAAAAGAAAGAAACTGAGACCGAAAGTCATACTCTATGGGTGTGGTTTAAACAAACAAGAAAATACAAATGGTGGATCCTTACTTAAAGAAAAACTTTAACTGTTCTATTAAAATATTAGTGAATGAAAGTATCTGTTTTAGTTAAAATAAAACGTCTATTTATTTTAAAATTACAGGGATTCTACTGTATTTTATGTTTTTCTTGATTGATTTATTCATTACTTCATTTGAATAAATACTTGATGAATACTATATTTTCTTTTAAATTATTTAATGCACAACCAATGTGTTTATGGCACTTATTGTTGGCATATGAATGCAGGACATAGCGCTTGGCAATATAGTACCCAATGATTGAATAATTAATGAATGTGGACCTATTATTCCTTACTTTGATTCTGTTTTTAAAACCTGTGTCCTCCCAAGAGTGCAATGCGCACCATCCGAGAGATGGACATGCTTGAAACTTGGACTCAGGGGGGAGGGGGGGTAAGGGCAACATACGTAACCTAAACATCTGTACCCCCATAATATGCTGAAATAAAAAAACAAAACAAAACAAAAAAACAAAAACAAACAAACAAAAAAACCTGTGTCCTCTTCTGACACATCCTCTTCCTTAAAAAAATGACACATTAAAGATCACATACATATTGTGGGTAATAAATATAAGTCACAGAATAGACATTCATACATTTTATATATTCTTTTTGAATTTTGGAGTGTGTTTTCTTTGTACATATCGCTTAGCACTAAATAGATCTTATATACCTAGACAAATTTGATATGTTTTTTTGTCCTCAGCTAAACAACAAAATAACAAAGACCATGTTTTAGAATTGCTGTTACCCTTTACCATGTTTAAAGAAACACTTGCCACTAGTAACCAACGCAAAGAAATTTGGTGATTGTCATTCTGTTTCACATGTTGGTACAGTAGAGAACATTGTTCAAGTTTAGTAATAAAAACAATAATAATAACAATGACCATATTTGACCATATGGCAAGGCCTGTATTAAATACTGACTTCAATTCTCCCCTCTAGACCCAAAAGTATGACAGTACTCCTCATAGAAGTAGATACTGATATTATCCCCATTTTACAGATAAGAAAATGAAATCTTAGAGTGATAAAAACAATTTGTCCAAGGTCATACCAACTGAGCACATAAATAAGTAGTTGTTACTTAATAAATGTATTTGCTGGATTTTGTCAGTCTGTTTGGCAAGGCTATTCAACAAGGGGTACAGATCTACAGAAATCACAGACTGTGCTGTATGAGATGCATACATGAGACAGGCAAATGGTCATAACGAATCGCATCTATGAAAATTATTCTTAATAAAAATTTTAAAGACACAAACAATGTATTCCTATATCAAAGAGCCGACTCTGGATAATTTACAAACCTGGTGATAGGGCATCTGCAACCCTACAATTCACCAATTCATTATATACCATATCATTTTTTATTTTATGTAATGTTGGTAAATATTAACCATTGTTAACCTGTTTGGTTTTTATTCCATTAATCAGAAAGTTTCTTGATTCATTCTGTATATTATTGAGCACAGTCCTCTGTAGATTGTTGAAATTTGATGAACATACAATTAGACAGTCTGAAGTAGAAAAGAATCCTGAATCACTAGTATAGAAGACAACAATCTCTAATAATTTTTGAAAGAAAGTACACTATACATCAACATCATTATCATTCAAATAGAATATAGAAGACAGAACTCAATTCCTCCATAAATAAAATATACTCACTTGGCCATCATTTTACCACCTAAATGGTTTCTACTATGCTTATTTATCCATGGTACTATGGTTGTATTTTGTGATGATCTTTTGTGGAATATTATATATTTTAAAATCCTATAGCAGAGAGGTTTTGATATAAAGTGAAACCAGAAATTCAAGGACTGGTTAAAAGCCTTTTGAAACCAAAAAGTATTTAAGTACCTAATTACTTATTGATTTCACATTTATGCACTTTTCAAAAGAAGTATGAGATTCAACATTTTTCCTAGCATTATATCTCCTTTTGTAATTATTGTCTTTTTTGTGGTCAGATTGGGCAAGGCCTTATTTCTGTACATTAACTCCCGTTATTTATAATAACACCTGTAATTTCACAAGGGTTGCATAATCAAGGTCGAATCTCTTTCCCAATGCCTGCCTCCAGTTCTCTTTATGTTCATCTAGCTCTTCTGCATCTAAATGTTACAGTTCCAGCAAAATATATTTTATGATCCAAAATAATCATAAATGGTATATGCAATTCGTATAGAATTCAAAAGGCCATTGCAAATAGTATGGTCTTTAATTACCATCACCTTCTTAAGGATGAGTATATTCTTCACTATTTCTGCAAAGAGAAGAGGCAATAGGAATAATTCTGGTGTCAAAGGTTAGGTTTTATAACCAACAATTTTTGAGACATACCACCATAACTCTAGGATTTTCTTCTTCTCCTACAGTGATCAGCTACCCTTAAAGAAAGTTGTCTTGAACACTAGATCTAAAACATTCATTTAGTTTTTACTGCCTTCCTCTTTTAACCTCTCTCAAATCAACATTCTTCAAAATATCTGTTACTTTTGGATAATCTCTGTCCATTACTAAGGAAAGCTAGAAGTAATAAATATGGTGAGGAGATTTACATTAGAGACAAAATCAGGGATAGTGATAATAACATCAGTACAACATGAAAGTTAGCATATTAATGAGAAATGAAATTTGCCGTGGGGAAGTAAGTAAAATAGAAAGTTTAACTTTATCCGGCTGAAGCCAAGGAAGCTTCTGAAGATTTATCATACCACCTTTCAACCATATTTCTCGAGAGCAATTTGCCAATATACACCAAAGTGTTTTAAAAATTTATGATCTTTGATCCAGGAAGTCCTCTTACAGAATCTATTTAAAAATAAGAATCTTGACAAATATGTAAGGACAACAGTTTTTAAAATTAAAAAAAAATTCTGGAAATAACAAAATGCCTCCAAGTAGGAAAATCAGATTAAAAAAAAAAAAAAAAAAGATGATCCACTTTATGATAGAATACTATCCAGCCACTAAAAAGATCGGGGAGGTAGAAAGCACATTCACAAAAATGTAAACATTCTGAATTATAATAGGTGATTTTAATTTTCTTCTTTATATATTTCTAAATTTTCCAAGATTTTTTAGTTGAATTTGTATTGCATTTGAGCTCCAAATAAATATTACCACGTTTTAAAAGAATATTTAATAATATGGAGGATATTCAATGATATAATCAAAATATAAGTATGATTTCACCTTTGAAAAAAAAAAGTTTACATGTACCCATGCACACAAAGAAAGAGGACTGGAAGGAAATATATGGAAATCTTAAGTTGTCAATCTATTATCAATAAAATCGGAGGTAACTTTCATTATTTTATTTTACTTTAGATATTTTCCAGATTTTTATTTACTTTAAAATGGAGAAAATACATGTATATTTTTTAAAAAGCAAAAATTCAATGTACTTCCTTAGAGTAGCTGAATTTCTTTTCTTGGCTCAAGCCTAAGGTTTCTAAAGCAAACATGACCTTGGTCAAAGGTCTGAGAAGCAATCTAAGGCTTTTAAGTCATTTAATCTCATCAAATAATGAATACATAAATCCTATAAAATATTTTAGATTAGGATTTAAAATAAACAACAAAAAAGATACTTAGCAATGGTACTATCTTTGTATTTTACATAAAACAAAGTGTTGGGTCTAAATGCTTTATTCAATTGAAACATCAAAAGAAAGAAAATAGAAAAAGGGAAATAGTGCAGTTAAGTTAGTACCTATAGTGTTAATAAATAATTGTAGGAAAAGTCAAGAAGCCCATACATATATTCATGTATGGAAACAGAGCCCATGATTAATGAGCATAGATTATTCTCCATTTTTGGAGGTTTAACAACCAAGTAGGCCAATTTTCTTTTGTTGCTTTGTGACTTTTGCCACCTGACATAAATAATGTATTCCTAAAATATCACGAATGTAAAGAAACTGCCATCATGATGTCTTCCTTGTCTGTCATCAATGTGTGGCGGCTGTACTATAGCAGATCACTTCAACTCAAATAATTATCTTTAAACTCTCCTGTACTGTATACCGGGGGAAAAAAAAAAAAAGATATTGAAATCCTCAAGTAACTTGTACCCTAGAATACACAAAGGCCAAATTGTGCATGAACTAATTGGGTACAGCAACCTTTACAAAGATCCAAAGACAGATTGGCTCACTGGAAAAGAAGTGTTCCAAAGGTCAACCTTACAGAGCATTGGGCTTCAGGATCCAACCTTGATCTCTGTCTTTTTTTTCCTTGTACTATGTTTAGGTTTATGCTATAGTAATTATATTTCCAAGGTCTACTACATTACTTGGATCTTCCGTTTCTCTGCATATGCCTTCTCTCTAGAGAAATACTAAGAGCTGGATCACCACTTTTATTTTAGCTTCCCGTTAATGCAGCAGGTTGGAGCAGCAGAAGGAGATGACAGTGGAATTGATATATTCTATTCACACAGGGGTAGGATGCGAAGAAACAAGCTTTTAACGAATTGGCTGAAATGTTAAAAATTCAAATTTTTTTTCCACATTTTTGCAAAGCTAATTGAAACCAGACACAAAACTTTGCAGCCAAACTACCTAAGGGTGGTTGATGGTTCCTTTGCAATTGTTTCTGACTTTTACTGCTATTTATCTGAATAAAGGACTACCATAGAACTAAGAGCTATATTTTTATAATTCAACTAGCTATGCTAATTATGCTGAACTAGACTGTTACCAGATGGACATTAACATAGGGTACTTAAGAATTAGTTGAGATTGATGAGCCACCAACTAGGGGACTCTGTCTCACACTAATCAATTCAGCCAAATCAATGTATGTGTATAGGCAAAAGCACAATCCTGGAAAGCATCTCAGATTGACGTTTCTAAATTTTAACTGAAAATGACATGATCCCTTATCAAAGAAAGTCACTGTGAAAAATGTTCCCTCTTAAGCCAAATAAATAAATGTTTATGCCACTGATGAGTACAGCCACTGGGAAATCATCATAACCTGCTTTAAGGGATTAGAACACTACATTTGAGAGTGTAATTAAATGCATAAAAGTGCTTAAACTTGAATTGCCATTAAATATAAAAGCCATTTGGAAATGTTTTATGAATCATATTTATGTATGTGTGTGTTCCCACTAAACATAAGATATATATTTATTGTTGTTGCATAATGTGTTTTGACTGCACACTTCCTGGATGATGACATTTACCTAAGCGGAATATTAATTCTCATTCTACATTACGGCAAAGAATGACTAATGATATAGAAAATACTGAAAGTCGTCTCTTTCAATACTAATTTCAAGTTTCCAGATTATGAGAAGGGTTTAACTAAAACATTTAGGCTCATTTACTTATAAGAGTGGACAAAACAAAATCACTCTATCTATCGAAGCAACACTATGCAGTATAATGAGCAGTTTACCTCACCTTAGTAAATGTTTTTGTTAAACCCACTTTCCGATTTTTAAAAAAATTTATTTTTAATTATTTTTGTTAGACATTTTCCTTTTCTAAATTTCCTATTTTATTCAGAAGCTTGGACCAAATCAAATGATAACTGAAAGTAAACAATGCTCTTTTGGTGAGGGACAAAACAAAGAAAACTCTAATATATTTTGTTATTTTTAATAACCAACATGACTTGGAAATAATAAATAAATGAAATTGTGAAGTACCTAGAATCCAAATATCCGAATCATGGATATATTTTATAAAGCTGTTAAATAAGAATAAAATCAGATAAGAAAATTGTTTAAGGCCTTTAGCTTACGATTAAGGATCTAGTGAATCTGGAAAATGAGGGATGAAATGATGGAGCTGAAGTTTAGGAAACATAAGTGTCTACCAATCACATCGTATTACAAATGTGGAAATATATATACATGTTATATATAATATTTATGTCATATATAACATTTATGTTATAATGTTATACTATAATTATGTAGGTTTTTATATTTTTGCTAATTAGACGTGTATATATATGAGAATGTGCACTTATGTGCATGCATAAATAATGTTCATGGGGATGCCCTGAAGTTTTACCTAAAATATTCCTATTTCATATTTGATACTGTTGATAGGATTATTTAACAGGGAGACCCTATGGACAATTTGTGGAGATCAATAATTGGCTAGTGTAGAAGGGATTTTTTTCCCCTTATGTTGTAGCTGCCCAAGTGTTTTGAATCCCGTATCCCAAAATCCCCTTGTGAGTGCCCTATATACTAACAGGGTGATCTGAACACCCAATTCCTAAACCCTTTGGTGCCAACATTAAGTCATCCATTTGCAATATTTCCTGTTTACAATCTAACCTAAGCTTCCAGGATTTCCCTCACTCTGATAGATACAACAGACATTTTATGTATTTGTCATTAATTGTAAGTTTTAGCAAGTAAAACTGCTATTGTATGTTGAGATTGCATTGGTTACAAAATCCTTGTGTCAGTTACCAAAAATCTACCACTTAGCCTAGTTTCATCTTACGCCAGTAAAGACTTCTGGCTCCATGCCATCCAACTGAAGAAGCAGCGAAATCGCCCTGGTGTTACCCTTTTTTATAACCCCCAGGCCAGTTATGGGTCTCAAAAGTAGGTACAGAGGAACAAAGGAGAGTTTAAATTATTATAAATTGTTTTTGCATAAGTTTTTTATTATAGAAACTTTTAAAACGTGGGAAATATATAAAAGTATAATGAAGAAAATTAATAATCCAGTTTCCCAAAGATCACCAAAGCTAATAAGCTGGTTACTTTCTTCCAACTATAGACAAACACTCATACACACACATATACACACAATTTGGTATGTTACCAATTAATACGCCATGATCATTTTTCCCTTCTCATTCAAAATTCCTCAAAATCATGCTTTTTGGGGGGCTATGTAAAAGTCCACAATATGGATCAACTGTAATTTACTGCTAGTCAATTGTAATGCAAGAAACATTTCACTGGAAGACCTGGATTACACAGCCTAGTCATAGCAAAGTAAGAGCATTAGTAGAAAATTCAATATTTTTGATGCTGTTTTAAATGACAGATTCAGCTGTCTTTTCCTGTCCTCCCCATTGACATTCCTTAAAGGGAAGGTTCTGTCCAGCTTGCATCTATCGCTTGGCTTGGAATAATATAATTGTTCACCACTTTTTTTTTCTTGTTTAACTTTTCAGTAGTCAACAAAGTGTTATATTAAATGGGGCTGACTCACCTTACCTACAAAATTTGTGGCAGTTTCTCACATACCTCCTGCTAATTATTCTAAATAGTTATAAGAATATAATTATGACCCAAGTGGTTCTTCAGGTGTGGTCTCTGGACCACCACCATTAAGGATATCCAAGAATTAGCTAGAATATCAATTCTTGCACATCCCTCCAGGCCCACTAAATCATACACTCTGAGGATGAGGCTTAGCAATCTGTGTTTTAATGAACCTCCAGGTCATTCTGGTGCCCACCCAAGTTGGAGAACCACCACTTTACCCTACAGAAAGACCATGCTGTTGAGCTATGCCATTTTCACATAAGTATAACCCACCTGGGAGTCTACCTATTTTTTTTAACAGCCTGATGCACAACATTCATTCCAGCAACATTTTAATATCAGTGGTTTGTATCCATTTCAGTCTGAACCTGTTGGTACAATCAGTCCTAATAAGCTTCTTAAAAAATGAGGAGTGCATTTCTTAAAAGATCTGTAACCAATCTGATAGAAGTTTTATCTTACCCTGGCATTTCTATTCTCAAATAGCAAACTGCCTGAAAGGGCAAACAGTAAATATGGAAACTACCAAATGGCTCTTTGTAGATTTATTTTGAGGTAGGTTTAGCATGCTGTGAAGTTGTTTCTAGACAGATTATTGACAAGTTAGACCATTTTATGAAAGTTGCTTTTATTTTTTCTAACTTGAAAAATATTGCTTTCAAAGAGTACTTGTCTACTAATCTTTCCTGCCAAGCATTCTATTCTCCTTAACATACATATACGTGTATATGTCTGTGTGTATGTATGTGTGCATATACATATTAACACACACACACATTTTTAGAACTCCATTTTGGGGGAAAGCTTTTGAAGAAAAGCAGTATATTTATTATTCAGAAAGGGAAGAGAATGTTGGTGGGACAATAAGTGATTTGAATAAATAGGACTATGTGTCCTTTTTAAAAAGCAGCATATGGAATTAGAAATAATTTCTGGAAGTTCTGATCTCCTATTTTAAGAAAATCCAACTGTTCAGCCTAATGGTAGGAGCTTATGGCCCAATTTCTTCCCCTCCATTCAATGTGGGGCAGTCATAGAGCCATGAGGAATTTCACACTAACCATAAAAACTTCTAAATCCTCAAGGATTTACAAGAGCATCATGTCTTTCATGCTCTTTCTTTCCCA
Organism: Indri indri; assembly: GCA_004363605.1. Taxonomy (NCBI): domain Eukaryota; kingdom Metazoa; phylum Chordata; class Mammalia; order Primates; family Indriidae; genus Indri; species Indri indri. The sequence continues at coordinate 21,948 of RJWJ010012104.1, forward strand.
AAGTCCTTACTTCAAAGTCTTCTGGGACTAGAAGAGCCACTGAGCAACCATCTTGCCTCCATCCACACTGCAGAACTCTTAGTCCCAGCCCCTTGAATTACAGAATCTTAGAGAAAATTTAGGGGGCACTGAAATCAAATGCCCACACCTGTCAGATGACAAAAATGAAGTCAGGTGTACAAAAAGGTTTATCCACATGATACAGTGACCAAGAGCCAAAGTTCCACATTTTCAGGCAGAATCCTCAGCCTCATGTTACTAGGCTCCATTTCTACCAATACTATCCTAGCAACTAAATGCCCTTGCTACCAGAACGTGTTCACACAAAGTTGTGCTAAGCTATCCATGATCAAATCCAACTTCATTTCTTCTCATTTAGTCCTCAAGTCCTCCAGACAGCAAAATGCTGATTGACTTCTCTAAAATTAAATCTATGTACCTAAAGATCTTTTGTCACAGAACTGCAGATAAAAATCAATCTTAAGAGGTCATCTTATCCACCTCTTGCAACTGGACATTACTCAACAGAGAACAAAACAGCAAGGAACCTTCTCCATTGCTACAGATTTCCAAGAAAGGAAGAGAAATACCTTGGTAAGTTGAGGACACATAAATGTTTAGAGTCACTTATGATGGAAGTGGGCAAAATGAAATCACCCTTTGCATCTTAGTAACACTATGTGGTATCATGAGTGACTTGACAGAACAGGCTGGCATCAATTGTCCCAGGTGAGTGCTAATTGCTGAAGATCTACCAAATTTGCTTTTTACTTTTGCTAAAAGTACCTTTGAAATTTCCCCAGCTTTCCAAGATTTTGTATTCCCTGGTACAACATTTACCTCCTTCACATTCCCTCTTGCTCATTAGTGATAAAATGCTGGTGATCATTGTATTGGAGGAAAAGAAGGAAAACTGAAGAGGAAGACAAGGAAAACATCATGATTATGATTTGGCGTTTAATGTTTATATCACAGTGAGACACATAACACTACTTTTCACTGGGTTTGCTTATTCTTACCCTGCACAGTGTTAAATACTTTCTGTTTGTGCCCTCTCTAAAGCATATAGTGTATTGGTAAATGCATGCAATTTCGTGGCATGAGTCAGTAGACCAAACAAGGGCAGGAGAAATATATTGTCAAGTCAATGTCAATACTGACTGAATTTTATGAGTCTTTCATCTTTAGCCAACCTATATAAATTTATGCCTTTTAAAAAAATATGCAAACTGTCTAATCTTTTACAACATTTGATAACTCTCTTACAGCACTGTACAACATCAAGAACAAAGTCACAAAATCCAAAATATAAAAGTTAGCATCATTTCTATTTTTTTCTGAAAATTTAGGAAGTGTAATTATTAGAACACACCTCCAACCTCACATCTGTGTATTATTTAGTTAGGAAAAAATCCCAACAATCACTTAAGGTTGTCCTGTTGTGCCTTGGGGTCATTTCTCAGACCATGTACATAAAGAAACCTAGAAATCTTTACTTGTGGTCACTTTATCTGATGTTATACTATAACAAAATGTCATAAATTTTATAATATGAATATTTACAAGACCAAGGGAGGAACTGATATGTTTCAAATTTTTTCTGTCATATTTAAGCTGAATGTTTTTTCAGTCCATTAAAACAACAATCTGTGTAGCCATTTGCGGTAAAAAAAATATTACACTCTTATTTCCATTGTGAAGTCATAATTTTGGATACACTCTCTAATTTGCCTGAACCTTTTCCAATTCTATATAAACTCATATAAAGGTACTTCCAGCAACCCAGCAATAATTAGGGGGATAACTGGGTAATATGAAGGAATAAAGATTTGGAATACTATCCCTGTATTTTTTGATTTGTTAAAATTCAGCTTGTAACAGTTAGATACCACAGATGGGAAATCAGTGAATAATAGGATCTGTCACAAAAGAACAAATATAACCCAAATTGGCCAAATCACTGATAGTCATAACCTAAATCACCCAATCAACCAAAAAATTAGAAAGCTCAGCTTTTATATTTATGAACATTACCCTTGTCTTGGCAATGGGTTATTCTAGCTATCTCACCACACGCCCTGAGAATCCAACTCGATTACTCTAACCCAATGGTTCTAAATCAGTGGTGATTTGCCCCCTAGGTGACACGTGGCAATGTCTGAAGACATTATTGGTTGTCACAATTTTGGAGATGTGACTGGCACCTAGTGGGTAGGGCCCAGGAATGGTGCTAAACATCCTGCGATGCACAGGACAGCCCCCACTACAAAGAATTATCTGAGCTAAAATGTCAACAGTACTCAAGTTGAGAAATTCTGCCCTAAACTTTAAGAATCACACGTTCAACACAGTTGCATCATATTATGCAAATACCTACATTGTAGGGGGTGTGGAGAGAGTATAGCCATTCTAGAGACAGTAATTTGTTCCAGCCTGGGTGTTCCTGCCCACTAAGCTAGTAAGATGTTTGTCTTCTCTAATGTGGATTCGTCAGGGCAGTGAAATATAACTATTTTATTTAAAATATGGTGTATACTCTTTCTTTGTGGGATTTTTTTTTGTGATTTTCTTCAGAATCGTAGCAAGCAAATGGCAGATTTAATTTTATCATCAAGTTCCTGCTACATGCTTTGATAAGATTATACAGAGCATATAGTGGATGCCTACTACATATTTATTAATTTTTGAGGAAGAAAAAGTCTGTGAACAGATTTCTGCTATCTTCTTCTTTAAAGAACTGTGGTTGCATTTTTCTTCCTTTTTTCTAACATGTATAGAGTGCCTGTTGCCATAGTAATCACTAATTTAGCACAACATGTTTTTTCACTCCTTCTTTTAAAAAAAAATTACTTTTCATTCCTGCCAAGAAGGAAAATATTAATCTACCCATTATGCTAGCCTAGGGAAGTTGAAGGCCACAAAAGTTGTCACTTATGCAAAGACTCCCAGAAAGTCAATTGTTAGTATCTTCTGTGCCAAGAACTCTACCCAATCTCAGAGAGAAAATGGGACCTTGAAGTAAAAGATTCTTCAGCTAAGGCAGTAAGTTCTCTTTTATTTTCCACAAAGTCTCCCAGCAGAGTGTGAAGCCTCCAAAACTCCTTGGTAGAATATCATATCTGCCTAAACAAACTAATTCTCCTGCTCGGTATAGATTTAAAAAACCACTGATGTCCAGAAAAGTAGACAATATTCTTTAAGACAAAAATTTCCCTTAATCTCATCTCTGACGGTAGGACAAAACAGCAGCAGAAACTAACAAACGACTCTTTAAGAAGTCTAACAGAAGTAGGGAAATCTTGTCGAAGAAACCAAAATCAACAGTTTCGGTTCTTTGCAAAACAGTAAATCCTGCTTGAGTCTCCTAACCGACTGCTTAAGTCTTTCCAGTATTAGGTGAATCAGATTTCAAATCTGATCTAGCCCTGCTATTCAGATCATAAATTCCCTATAAACATACCTATCCAACTGTGGGCAGGCCTGTCTTACGACAACAGTCTGTACTAACCTGGATTTCTATAATTGACTCTCTATGTTGGGAGGGCCAGATTCTTCCTCATTTCTCAAGTCAAATCCACCAGCTGCCCTGCCTGTGTGCTCCATAATTCTGTTCAACCCCTAACGGGAAATGTCACCTACTTGGGTAAGAGCAGTTGAGTCAGAGGAAGAGAGCAGAAAGGTTGACTTTAGGCTCCGGTCTGACATTATTTACTGCTGTACAAGAAGACAGGCAGTGGAAGAGAAAGAAAAACAAAAGTGAAACTGTGGGGCTTTCAATTTTCAGCAATGTCTGCTTATTATCAGAGTGATGAGAACTCCAAATTAAGACATGGGAAAGGGAAGAATAAGCATGTGGAGTTAAAGCTGCTTCTTATCCAAAGGCTTTAAAGAATTAGATCACTGCTTACATAGGAACCTCAATGCAAGAAAGTCCTGCCCTAAATGAAAACAGATGAGGGGAAGGTCCATTCCTTTTTACTAACAGAACGCATGGAGAATGAACACACACAGCTTTTAAAATAGCCCCTTACAACTGTCCATATTGTTCTATAAATTCATTGTATTTCCTATTATTTTCTATTAGGAACAAGATTTGGCTATGCATTTCCTTCTAACTTCATGCAAATGGGCAAGGGGTTAAAGGGAAGAAAGACAATACTCCCTGAAACCTTGAATGTTTTGTGGAAAACACCCTGAAACCCTTAAAACAATGTATCTGTTAGATTAACAAAAAAATTTAATAAAATATTTTTAAAGCAATTGCTGTAAGGGAAAAGGTGAAAAATATACAATTGGTAACAAATATGCATTCCATTGTACTGAACATGACCATTCTTCCCCTTCAAATCCTCAACCCACAGAGGGTATCTGTTAATTAGGGAGCAACTTAAAGGGCACCATCTTTCCCACAGAAGTCAGGTGTTCAAACACTCAATCATCCATGAATCTCTAAGGTGACATAAATCTACTGATGGTCTTCAAACCACTTATACCCCAGATTGCAATTCTGTTGACAATAATAATACCACCATTCTATTCTAGTAGCCCAGTGTACATTTAAGATAATTAGAAGATGATGATAGAAAGTTGAAAGCAATGGGTTACAAAATCAGACTGCATCCAAGAATAACAGGCCATACAACACCTTTTCAGTTATCGACACAGTCTGGAAAAAACCAGTTGACAATGAAAAAAATGTGTTGAGAAATACCTTATTAACTCACAAAATTTTTCTGGAAACTGGTGTTTCATTAAAAAGAAAAAAAGTTACTGATGTAATTTTATCTCTGATAACCAGTATCATTTCAACCACCACCATCTCTAACAAATAAATCAAATACAAGAAGTGAAATAAAAGAAACAAACTAGTAAGAGAAACTATAGATTGCTGTGTTGATGACAACTACATCAGGGATGATGAGGACTTTCTGGGTGGGTCTTCCAGCTAGTTTACAGGGGCTTCCTACTCAGGATGGTGTTGGGGACAGTGGGATTTCTCAGTCTGCGTAAGGTTTGACAGGTTCTAGGCAGGATTACCAGTGTTTCAATCGGCAATTTCTATGGCCCTGGGAATGTACTATTTGAATGTTGTTTCTTTAACTGAAAGATAGTGATGAGACTATTTCAGTACTTTGCGTAGGGACTGGATCAGTAACTTTTACTGAACAGAAGAAAAGTTAAGTAGTGTTGTGTGGATTGAATGTGAACAGATACACAGTGCTTAAAGTAATTCCGGGCTCATAGTAAATATCCAAGAATGTGTCTGACTCTATCCTTTCCCTTTCTCTCTTTCTGAACCGCACCCCAGTGTTCAGTGCTAGTGGTCTATACATGGCATGAGCCAGTGTGCCCACTGATGGTTTAGCTTTATAAATTTCAGGTCAGCTTTCTCAGCTGATAAAAGACGAGTATTATGAACAATAAAATAAGGATCAGTTCCAACAAGCATTAATTGGCTTGTCTTATTCTATCACCAAAGCCGATCTCAACCAAGTTTTCTGTTGCTGACAGTGAGGGCTATGGAAGAGAATTAGCTGCAAATCTACTCTTAAGGTGGAAAATCAATACAAGAAGCATCACCAACTGATCATGGGCATGAGCATCCCTTTTGCACCTGAAGGTTTTCGTATTATCATTATTATTTATCTAGATACATTTGCTGAGCCTGGCCAATCAGTCTTCTCAATACTGGCTGCATATCAGAACCACTTATGTATAGCTTCATAAATAGAACAGTGCTCAGGCCCCACTCAGAAACAAGTGGAACAAAGCATTCAGAAATGGAAAGGATTCTCACCAGGAAGACCACTCTGTGAATCAATAGAAACAGAGATCGAGGTCAAAGGAAAAATATTCTTCCTCCCCTGGGAATCACCAGCATTTGCACGGATTTCTACAACTGGCTACATGACCCAGGGCACTTTCTTAAAGTGGGACACAGTGTGCTCTGAATCCAGACCTGACACTAAATTTATTATGGTTGGGTAGCTGCTGCCTTATGGAGAACGGCCCGTGGGACACTGAACTTACACATTAAACAGCTGAGCCAACGGAAGCTTCGACTGCCAGGGAAATAACAGAATGGGGAGACCCTCTGTTCATCTGACACTGGTGCCAACTTGACAAAACAGCTTTTTTTTTCTGTAATCACTGAAAGAAAATAATCTAGCAACACCACAGCCTTTTACCTCTTAAAAGTTGTAGCCACTTTTTATTCTCTAGCTTAATTTCAATGCAAACCTGATTCCAGGCTCAAGAGAAACACAACGTGCCTTGGTGCCTCTCCCTAGTCTTGACCTGTTTCTTCAATTCCTCTGACTGATCTGGCCTCCAGATAAATCGATCAGCACTATCAACACAGTGGCCTCTTCAGCTATGTTACTAACAAATGCGTCGTGTCTAGATCCACTCCCCACCCACTATGTCATATTACTATCTTGCTCCTGGTTCTATTAGCAGTATATTGGTTTTTCTACTGTATGTTGTTAAATTTTAAATGACTGAAAAAAATTATAACAGCAATACAAGTTCGTTATAAAAAATAGAAAATATAGATAAATAGAAGATAATAATATCCATTGTCGTACTACCAAAGGTTAATGATCAACACAATTTCCAAACGTTTTTTCATACATACATATTCTTTTTTGTTTTTAGAAAAATGCAATCACAGAATATTTAATAATGTGAAAATCTTCCCTTTTCATGAAATAAAAATATGGACATCTTTTTGTCAATAATTATTCATTTAGAGTATTCTTTTTAAATGGGCTGTACAGTATCACCTTATAATTTCCATAACCATCTCCATACTGATATAATATAATATAGCTTGTTTTGAAGATTCTGCTTGTTTTGAATATTCCACTGATACTAACTTTGCTAGGATGATACTTGTAACTCTTTTTCCATGGCTATTATCCCATCTTGATTGATTAATGACATACATCCCTAGGCCTAGGAACAAGTAACAGATTCTGATATTTGCAAAGTCTGTCAATATAGCTTATCAAGAAATAGGCCAAAATGTATTATTGTCATATCAATATGCCTCAAAAGAAAGAATCATTGCTGATCACTGAAATACTATATATACATATATGTGTGTATATATATGTGTGTATATATATATATATTTGACAAAATATTTTGAAAGCTGACTTTTAAAAACAAAACGAGGAATATAGAGGTACAAATGGCCCAGGGCCTCAAGTGAGAAAACATCTGCAAGAGATTCATCAGTTATGAATTAACTATTATTTTAAAAGTCCTCTTCTATTTGCTAACAGCTCCATGGCCATAAAAGAGGAAAGGACAGGTAAGGCAGCTAAGGTATCACCACATTGCCTTCGACTGGGTTAAATCAAACTGCAGAAATGCTGTAAGATTTTCTAGCAGATTTAGTTTCCCCACAAAAAGCCTAGAAGGCAATCTGTAGCTAACGAGATGCCTTGCAGGAATCAAAGTGAGATTCACTGACACTGTTTTGTGAGGCCCTCCCTCGCCTCCCCTTCTCCACATACCCCACACTAGGATCAGAGCAGTCTGGGGAAAAATTAGCAGGAACACATGCCTATTTTCATGTGATTTCATATAGGTTGTGGACACTGGCCCCCGGCTCCAGGTGAGGGCCACCCTAGCATGACTTCTGTAGAACCCTTGAGGGGAAGTCGGTTGAAGGAATTTTATGCAGGTCGGAATGAGCCAGTCTCTAGAGGTCTGGATCCAAAAAATAAAAACATTGCAATTTTTAATCTGACTCTCAGCAGAATGAAAAACCATCTAAATGCTCCCTAGGGGCCTTAAATTGTTATGTTTCCAAAAATGCTATAGTGTGGGAAACACTAATATTAAATAAATAGCCCCTCTCTTTTTCACCAAGGACATTTGAAAAAAAAAATCACCAACGAGGAGATGTGAGGCTGTTTTAAGTTGCAAAAACTGACATAATGAAAACCACAATTTTCTACATTCCTTAGCAAATTAACAATGTAATATCATCAGTTACTACATTCAATTCTATTTAAAAATAGGTCCCCTAAGTCTAAGGAGAACAGGGTCAGAGGCTGAAAGCAGCTCCTAGAACTGAAAGATGAGGGTACATGACTGAGGGGAAGATTTATCCAGGAAAGAAAAAGAGAAGGAGTCAGACTGGGATATCTGAGAATTCACAAAGGAATCGAGAAGCTGTGCCAGTTGAAATGTCCCTGGCAATACAGAAAATTCATTTCACATCAAACCATGCGTTCACTAGATTCTTCTTTTCCAATCTTTTGTTTTCTCTTGGCCTGAGTAAAAGTCCTTTGTAAAACTTTCAGAGATCAGATGGGGAGGAGAGGGGAGAAGGAGACAAAGGCAGGGAGGGAGGAAATGAGAGGGAGTTGCTGCTGGCAAACTCAGCACTGGCTGAACTGCCTACCTCAGAGGGAGAATGAAGTGGGAGGGACAGAGAGCCAGGGGACAGGAAGGTGCCAGTTCCCTTGCAAGATGGGGGCAGGGGAAGGCTCTTCTCAGAAAACCGGGAGAGATTTTGGTGGTGACGTCAGAAATGGAGCATCTGCCTTCTAAGGACTTCGTCTGCCAACTGGCATAGGGAGCACAGTCCAGAGTGCCAAGCCTCTTTGTAATAAGGCAAGGCAGGAAATGGACAGGGAGCAGTAAACTCAGTAGGAAAAGACACATTTGAAGGACTTGGGAGAGATGGGAGAAGGGAAACCACATGGAATCTTGGTACCCTCCTTGAGGAAGACATCCATATTTTACATTTGCATGGTGTTTTACAGTTTGCAAAACAAAGACACCCCAACATTGAGATGGGTACAATTATCACTGTTCTCCAATTGAAGAAACTATCACCCAGACATAAGTGATACACTTGATTTCCAATCTTCTTATATGGGTCTAATGTCTTATCTACTACATCTGAGCAGCTTCTCTGGGACATGTCTGCACTTTCCAGTTTTGCCTTCCAAACACCAATTACTTCCAGAGCCCTATACTTCAGGGAAACATATAGTACCAATCTTCACACACGCTACAAGTTTTCTTAACTCTATGTCTTTGTTCATGCTATTTCTGCCACTTGAACTCTTTGGCCCAACCTGGACTGTTAGAAGGTTGCCCACATCTTTCAAGATCTAAAGCTCTATATTATCTGTTTTTCTTCTGTGATACTTCTTATCTTGATTCTTTGTATTACCCATATTTACATACATTTCTTCTCCCACACTAAATAACTTTGAATTCATTTTAATGCCTAGTATAACTCTTTATGGAGCAAGGAAATTAGTTTTGAATTCATAGGCTAGTCGAAAAAAAAAGAACTTTGTGAGTTCTTAATATGCATTTTCTTGTCAAATTAAATGAAAAAAATATCCCCCAAAGCCACAAAGACAAAGCAGCTTCTATTTACATTTAGTGTAAGATTTTACTAACTGAATTCTATACCCCATATTTATGAAGAACTGCCTATATCTATTTTTATATATTGATCTAACATTTTGTCTGTGTGGTTGTGAGGCTGTTTAATTTATAAAAATCAATGAAAATTTTTAATCATTCTATCTTTGTTGAGTTTATGAGTCATATGTCTAAATATAGAAGTTAGTAATCACTAAAAACTGTATAATCAGGTAATAAGAAACACATGTGCAGATTGTCCCATATCTAGTTTTCTAACTTTAAGTGTACAATTATAGGCTTTTGTTGACTAAAACATAGGAGCTAAACAAAACAAATTTTCTTTGATTTTTTTGTCACAACTTGGATTAGTATCTGCATTTCCCTCACTTATGGATGCCATGTTTCCAGTGCTAAAGAAAAACTCTTCACCACCTCTTACGAGAGGCTTCCACCCAATCTTTTCCACCACAGGAAAGTGAGAAAAAAGCTTGGTAGTGTCCTAGAGCCATCATTCAACTACTCAACTTGACTACAACATCATCACACTCCCCTTTAATTTTGTGCTCAGTAAATTGCCTCTCTTAGATTAAGGCCTTTGCTATTAGCTACTGACACAATTGTGCCATTTGATTTTTATTTGTGACTTATTGCTCTAGAATTGAGCCAAAGTTAACAAAATCAAAGACATGAATTTCTCCCCTAATTAGGCATTTGCGCCTTCCTCAAATGTATAAGATGTAGGTTCTATGCACAATACACAGCAATAGCACCACATGAAACCATTTTGGAACTTAAATTTAGATTTAAATGGGTATTTAAAGTTAATCCTCACTGAATAGGAAACACTAAAAATAAGGATAGCTTAAAAAATACCAAGCAATTTGGCCTTATTCAGTATAGCATGCCAATTCTTTTTATTCAAAAGCAAACATTTTGCAAAACAAAAATTCTCCCATTAAACCCAAGCATTAAGAAGAAAGTAGGTTTAATTACTCATCAAGGAGGAAATGCACTTTCTCTTTGGTTAGTAGGTTATCAGTGTAAACAGCCCAGGGAGCTTTCTTAATGGCTCCCCTTTCAGGAGTCCCAGTCTCCACTCTCCATTCCCCTCTCCCTTCCCCACTTCCCTCCATCCTGGCTGCCCCCAGGCAACAAGAGCCAACAACTTTGTCCATTAACTGCAGTCTTCCATATTGGGAAAGACACTATTGATCACAATGAGAGAGTTTAGGTTGTTGCCTTCACTTTCCCAACAGGAGTAAATTCACTGCAACCTTTTAATTCAAGTCCTTGACCATCTGACTCCATAAGTATTCTAGGCAGTCTGCAGCCTTTTCAGTATCTGGAAAACTTTTCAATTCTAATTCGCTCTCTCTGTCATTCCTCTCTGTTCATACACAGTCAACTTGAAATTCAACATTAGCTTTAGACTAGTAAGAGAATGTTTATTGTGGGAGATTCAAAAAATACAGAACCTATTCATAGAAAGCACTCTGGCATTCAAAACAAATGTGTAATAATGAATAATAATAGCATTGTCTCTGAAGGCAAGAACATGAAAATATAGCTATGAATTAAAAATAAACTCCTGGCAGTGCCATATGTGCCCTAAAGGAAATAAATGAAAAGATTTTGTTGTTTGTGAATATTAGGTGTCACTATTTCACTGGATTATTTCTACATGTAATTTTTCATAAATTTGAGATTATTATAGGTTTGAAGATCCACTAGTATCTAATAGAGAATATTAACCTTAGACTATCAAGATAAAATAGATCTATGAATTTTAACATATTTTTCTATAGCTTTTTAACTTGTTAATCATTAGTGAAAGAAATGCTTTTATGTATACATATCTGACAACAAATCTTTTTCCTCTGGTTGTGTATGGCTATGATTGCCAAACCTTGGACTATTTTTATTCTCACTTGCAAACACTAAGATCAATTCTACACTTCCTCTGTAATGCATTGCTTTTGCTGATGCCTTCAGGAATTATGGAGACACAGTTTTTTGCTACAGATACGATGATCTGAAAAGAACATATTTAAATATATGATTTTACGGAACAGCTATAAAATTTGTAAAAGTTCATTATCCCAAGAGTTTGTGCATGTTGAGGAAACAAAATCCAAGAAATATTTAACTAAATTAATGAATCATCATATTCTCCCTGGTCTTCCATGTCCTGTGTTCATTAAAAGGCAGAATATGGGCTCTAAGGACCATTGGCCTGACTTCGGGTGACATTTCTTGCATTTTCATGATCTGAATGAAAGTATTTTGGCAGTTTCAAGTTGGCACAAATCCATTGCTTCCTAGCTCAAAATGCATAATTAACCAGAAAGCTAGTTGCTGAACAACTAAACAGACTGTCCAAAAGGGTCCCAATGCTGTTCAAATGAATGCTGAAAAATAAGACGCCATGGTGATTTTTTGTTCTACAGACAAGTTATACCCCAGCAATTGAAAATGACTAATTTTTCCTTTTTTCAAATCCAATGAAATCTTGTGTGTAACAGCAGTTATCTCTGTCAAATATGTGCATCCAGAAGCGGACTTATAATCCCATGAAAATTCTGTAATTTACTGAACCACTGAGCAAGTCCATGCTGCTCCCCGTTCTGTCCCCAGCTCCAGAGGAAGTAACTCATGTCAACAGAGGCTTGGAGTCAGTGATGTAAATGAAGTCGTCCTCATAAGGCAGAATGGGAAAAGTGCCAGGGAAACATGCTTCCCAATTTCCATAAGAAATACCCCAATTATTGGACAGAATGCCAAATTTCAGAGCATAAATGAATTCCATTCTTGTTACAGAGTGGAGGAGATGCTGGGGCAGCATTGGTGGCTTAGAGTCAAGATAGGCTGTATACCCACACTTGCCAAAGCAATTTCTGCAAGAAAAATTAAAATAAATGTGGGAAACACTGTGGACCAACTTCAAGGAATACCTTAAATTTACGTTGCTTAAAAAAAGGGCATGAATTTTTCCATAGCTAGTAAATGGTAGCTTTTAAGAGATTTTCTTTAAAATACAATGAATGAGTCATGATGTAACAGTTGCCTCCTTTTCAAACACATTCTACTAACTAGAATTCTTTGGAGATCCCGTGCCTCAATCCATCTTCCAATTTCCAACAAATAGAAGGTGCTTCACCTTTTTACTTTTGCACTGCAGCACTCGCATGATGGTTTATGGTTGGTCTGGGTGTTTCTTTTTTAGAAATGTCAGGATGGGAAGGATGAGGTAATTCTTCAACTATCTCAATCTGTAATGATTTTAATGAAATGCATTGTTTATACTTGAGCTAACAGGTGTTTAATTTCTTCCTCGTCTATTCTTTCTTTCCTTTTGCTCCTACTCTGGTCAATCCAGGCACACTCCAGCTGTAAATTACTCTGATTGTATTAACAAACTTTGACCTGAAATCTAATTTACATTTCCATAAATTTGCCTGTTTCTTTAAAATGATTAGCATGAGTTTGAAAAATCTGTTAGCTGAGTCCTCAAAGACTATTAAATCTTGATAAAATCATTTTATATAATACATCTTTCATCACTGTATGTTATAAATACATCATCCTCTTTCTATAACACTGAGCTTCTAAATTTTTTCCAACTGCATAGGAAAAATGCAGTTAATATTGAATTCATCTGTTGTCAGTTACCTTTACAAAATATGCACATACTCAAATGAACACGCACACATGCACACACACACAGAGGCTCTGGTTTTTAAATTCTGCATTGCCTCAAAAACTTATACATATGAGCCAGAGATTATGCTAAATATGATCTTCCTATAGAGCATTTTCTTCTTGATAGGCAATGTAAAAATAATAGAAAATATCACTGTCCTTGGAGCTTTGCATATTCCCGGACTTTCCAATACTTCATAAATGCATAGTTATTTTTCCAAGATGCTATAATGTCCCCCAGGCAATTTTAATAGAACATTGGATATATAAATGCCAGACAGGGAATGCAGAAACTTCTAAATGGGTCGTGGAACTATCAATGTCTATAACTTTTCACTACCAGACAGGTGAGGATAGGGAAGAATGTTGACACATGGTCTGGGGTGAGGTCTGAGTACGAATGGTATGTTAGTAAGTTAGAGAAGGGGAATGTCTTCCTAGACTGAGAAGATCAGTTAGGTAGAGCTCTGGGAAGCCAAGGCTCTCTGCTACTCAATGCTGTGTATGAAGTGCTAAGGATTTGGCTGCAAAGATAGCAACATGGTTCTGTGTTTTTACCCAAGCCTATAATCTAACCATTGCCAGCTTATCCCCTGTTAGTTTCAAGCCAAAGCATTTTGCGGGTCACTTCTCTGAAGCTCAGAGACATTTGCAGAAGGATCTAACTTATCACACTTACCACCCGGGGTTTAAACAATATATATATAATATACATTCCCCATATCCATGTCGTATGCCTACTGCACATACGTAATACAGAAACAAGACAATCCTCTCTGTGTTGTGTTCTCCAAATTTCTTCCCCATAGTTTTCTTTCTTCATGATGACAATGCAAAGAGTGGACTGAGGATTAGGCTCATTGGGTTTAGGCCCAGTTCTTCCCCATTCTAACTATGTGATCTTAGTAAGTCACTCACCAGATTTCTCATGGACTGGTTCCTTATCTCTGAAATGAGATGTTTAAGTAGATGCTATCTTTGCTTCCTCCACTTCTTCAAATTTCAGTGGTTTCTTCCTTCTGGGTAGTTTTCTCTCTTCCTGCATTTTGGCTGTACCTATTTTTCCATTTTTATTTTATGAATTCTGAATCCTTTCTCTAAGTGAAGTCTTCTCCTCCCACACCTACAGGTCCCCTGCCCTGGGAGAATACTATCTATCACTCTGTAATTGGAGCTCCCACAGCATACTGCGTGTTGATCAGTTTGCCTGCATGAACTGTCAGTTTCTTTGCACAAAGGGCTTCAGGATCTTTTTTTCGGTCCATGTTCCCAACTTCCTGGCATGCATTCAATGACTATCTTTGGAATTACTGACCTTCCTAATCTTCTCTTGGAGGGTCCCTTCAGGCAAAAGTGATGGCCAAGAAGTGGTGCACTTTGCTTTTCTGGCCAACTCTCTTCACAAGGAGCCAGGCTTGTGTTCAGTCTCTTCTGAAGTGACTTTTCTGAGCTGTGAGTCTTCACTGGTGATTGCAATTACTACCCAGTCTATATTTATTCACTCGCAAATGCAGGCACTCACATACAACCACGTCAGGCACCAAGGACCATATTCCATAAGGAATAAAGTCACAAATACGTTATCTCCCTAACAATGTAATAATCTTTTATCATATTAGACTGTGAGTTTGGCCACAGAAAGGGCCTTATTTTCTTCAGCCATTTACAGTTCCTTTCTATCACTTTCCTCCCTATTACTCAAATCCTAACATACTTTGGGGCACCAAATATTGTTCAATACATTTTTGCCAAAAGTTTCTTTGGAGTTGAACCAGATCGCATCCAATCTAAACTCACACCCTCAAAAGTCATTATTTTATGCTGCTCTCTGTAAGACATGTGGGTATTCAGATAATCTTCCCAGCCTTAATTTACCAACATTTTGTTTTAGACTGTGGGTATTTTCATTGCTGCAGCTAGCCTCTGTATATTCACACAAACAAAGGCCAATTTGGAAGCACTAACTGGAGAGATTTTCTCCTGTTTTATTTTCTACATTTGCCTTCTAAAACCACAGGAAATTTTGGCACTTTGGGATTCTGGCATTACACAAGAGACACAGTAAAACACAGTTCAACCGCCTGAATCTGGGTAAAGGGAGACAGCAATTAGGATAGCTTTGGGACATATGGGAATGACAAGTAGGTGGCCCAACTGGGAGAACTGAAGCTACAGTGACATAGCTTCTAATTAACAAGCTTCCGTACACTTACAATAGTGGTAAGACAGCACCAAAGGCATGCATTTTGGAGGTGCCCTAGTTAGATATTTAGAATTCATGAGTTTGATCAAAGTTTAGTGACACGAATTACTTATCCCTTGGACTTGACCAATTCTGTTATGCTGAAAGATACAGCATTGGAGCAAATTTTAACTGTAGTCTTGAGTTAAAAGGTATTATAATAGGAAATGATTTATAGCCATAATAATCATAACAAAAGGAACAAAGAAAAAGAAAGAATCTTAGGAAACAACTGCAACTATACAGGAAAGAAAAAAATATTACTGTTATATAACATGCTTTAGAGTCAATGATTATATTTAAACATTAATTTGGATATTATTACAAATATATCAATTCAAGAAAGGTCTGTAAAATGCTGTTTTTTCTATAGTCATTTGCAGTTTTGAGACCAAGAGCCAAGAATGCAAGGTACTTTCCTCAGAGAGAACAAATTTCCCTGAAATAGTCACATTGGTAAGTTTCTGGTACTCACTTGAAAGAACCTATTAGCTGACTAAAATACACTCTGTAAGTTCCTAATCATATTTTGTTACTGGGGTATAGTCTAATTTTTTTTTTCTGTTGGAAAAACAAATCTGCAGATTCAGGCTACAGAAATACACTTTGAAGTCAACAGAAAAATCAGGTTTCTGCCCTGCTTTATAGCCGAAAGATAATGGATTCTTAGGCTCTTTGTCAAGAACTTCTTACTTCAGAATTGTTCAGAGCAGGCTGCTGGCCCAGCGATTTGTAAATTCACAAATGTTCAGAAACGTGCACAGAACACACCACATCAGTGCTTCTGCTTATCAAGAGCAAGGATGTAGTCATCTACTTGGAATACTTTAATTCTCACAGTGAAACCTCCATCTACGGTTTAGCTTGCCAAATGGAAAAGAGTTGGGGGTGGTGGCACAGAATGAGGCTGGAGAGCGGAAAGGAATAAGAGCAATGACGTACTCAGATTTTTGGAAATAATTATGAAAGAAATCATCTTGCTCAGAAATACAGTAGAAATTATGTATTCCAGTGCCGTGCCGTCCACCGTTATCCATCCAAAAGGCAGAAGCGGTAGTGAGAATGTAGTCGTATGTAGGTGGCCCCCTGGTTCCTGCTCTGCCTTGAATTTCACAACTGTCTGTTAATGATCCACTTAATCTGCTAACTTCTCAATGCTGCTCGTCCGCATCTGCCACCCCTACACCACCAAAAACTGAATTCTGTGAGCTATTTGGGAACAGCCTAGTGAACAGGAGCAACCATGGACTACGAGTGAGCAGAGGAAAAGAAGAGGGGAGGGGGAAAGAGGAAGGATGTAGAAAAAAGGCAAAGAGGCAACCGCTGGAAGCAAATACTAGAGAAAATCCACTAGATAAAAACTTTCTGGTTTAACTTTTCAATAAATCATGGGGCCAAGGATAGAACACATGCCCCTTTTTACTAAAGTTTTAGGCAATACATCTTCGAGATTGTTTTTTAGATTACTATAGTACCCCTCTGAGGGCAATGAAAGGCTGTAATAAAAAAAATCAGGCCATTAGAACACTAAATTGTCCAGATTTACAAAAATAACAGCAAAGTTTTTCACTTTGACCTGTTACTGACTGAATTAAGAAGAAAACAACATCCAATACTAGGGATCACGCTGAAAGTATTTTTAATTGGTTTGCGTTAAAAGTTTCTATATGGCGCCTAGTAAAAGAGGCCCATATATTCTACCTATAGTTTAATGTATACAAGTATTAAAGGAAAGAAGAAAACTTTCAGATATCTATTTGTACATATTGCAGTGGGAAAAACAAATTGTGAAATTTTCCAACTATAAAAGTACAGTCATCATTATAATTCTTCTTTTTCAAATTTAGCTATTTATTAAAATTCACAGATAAAATTATATGCATTTACCATGTATAACATGATGTTTTGATGATATATTATGGAATAGTTATATCTAACTAATTAATATAGGTATTACCTCACATAGATATCAAGTTTAAGAACATAGACCTAAATTAGCCATGCCTATAAAGCCAGCACATGAGATTTTTCTATTCCAAGAATGTACCCTTTATACAATACTGTCATACGGTTGCGAGCTTGGTAAATGATTTTGAAAAATAATAAATTATTTTGAGATTGAATTTGTTTGGGGACCAGTATAAAGTTGTATGGTGTTAAGACTTTTGAATGAAATGAATGATCAGGCAAGATAATACCATATAAAATTTTAAAAAATAAGTAACTATGGCTCTGAAGATAATTTCAAAAGAGCATTTTAAGAAGAGTTTTGAACAGTAATAATTATTACCAGAATCCAGAAACACTTCAAGGTAACAGATTTAAAGTATAATAATAGCTGGCACAACATTTTGCACATAGTATATACTCAATAAACACTAGTGGAAAAATCTTAAAGAAGTACTTCCATATGGAAGCACTGGTTTTCCAACAAATAAACAGACAATCTCATTAGAAAATTATATACAGACATTATGAATGCAAATTGGTACAGATTCTCTTAAAAGAGCTTTGTGAAAGTTATTAAGAGCCTAAACATGTCTATACATTTTGGTCCATTTATTACAATTTAAGGATTTAGCCTAAAGATGTGGCCCAAGATGTGATCTAACATGTGAACCAAGATTTTTTTGCTTTCTCAAAAAATGTTTACTATGACATTAATCATTTATGTGTAAATATGTAAAAAAAAATCAAAACATCAAAACCAAAACCAATAAAAGGGGCCTCATTAAATAAATTGCATTCATGTAATGAAGTCATATTCAGATATTAAGATTTTACTTTAAAGAACTGTATTTATATAATGAATACTTTTAACACAGACCTACACAGCAAAAGCAAGAGTGAAACAACGATCATACCTCTACATACTAAAAGGTGAAAGGTAACCATCTCTGGTTTGTGAGATTAATTACAATTTTCTCCTTATCTTTAAAAATATTTTATATTGGATATACCATCTTTGTATAGACATCTATGTTATTTTAAAATCAGTAATTTAACAAAAGACAAAATGGATTGAATTTTTACTATGTATCAGGCATGGTTCTAACCTTTCACATATAATATCTCATTTACCTCTCTTTATAAAAACCATTGATATAGAACTATTTATCCTGTTTTTAGATGAGGAAACTGGGGCAAAGAGATGTTAAATAACTAGCCCAATATCACCTTCCAAGTAAATATTTGAGCTGGGTTTTGAACCAGATAATCTGATTCCAGAACTCATATTTTTCCTAGCCATGCTATTCTGTTCATATTACATAGGTTGCTTAGTGATATGTCAGAATCTATTAATCTCATGGATAAAATGATCATGTACAACTGTGACCATGTCTATGGAATTTTACAACCTTGTTGGTGAGATGGCCTGTGATTCTGATGGTTTATTAAGTATACCTAACTTACCTTATATGTAACTAGTTTTCATGAACTTCTTAATCCTGAGAATGCAAAAGCTGTTTTACATAGAGAGATACTACAACTATTTTGTAATCATCCATTTACAACTATTTACAGTGTATCAGACACTGGATTAAAGCTGGACATAATTAGTTACAGTGTTCATTGCCATAATTCTAACAGTACCTTGACGGGGGTGTGCACTTTTAATTGAAACTGATTCTTGACCAAAGGAATGAAGTACGACTTTAAGAGTAAAGAGATTCAGATTGTTTCTTAGGTAGAATATGCGTCTTAGCCACTACTGCCTGCAGAGAGCAAAGACAGTACAGGTAATTTTATTGGTTTCAGAAATTCCTGCTAAATTCACTGGTTAATATTATATTCATAAATTCACAGCTGCTAAAATTGCAAAGGCATAAGTCACTATAACAAAAATTTAGAGTATTACCACAATAAGCTCAACCAGGAAGATACAAAAATAATTTTACTATGGTTGAAAACTAGTGATGAATAGTGTTATTACTGATTACATTTAAATGTCCTCTGAAATGCTAGAGTCTAATCTAGACATTTTTTTCTGACTATTATTGTTGATTTTTAAAATTATCTATTTTAAGAATCTTTACAAGCAGATCCATTTTTTCTTAACAAAGAAAAACTTAGCAAGAATTCAGAAGTTAGTAATATTGGTCAGCTTAACATTCTTTATTTGTTTTTTTCCTTCCAAATACTATGTGTCTTATTTTAAATCCAAGTGAAAACACTTATGTCCTGTAGCTTGAGACCTTATTATATCACTGCACAGCATGATACAAATTACTGTCCTTTAAATAGGAACTCAAAGTCCTACAAAGGTATAATATCTGTCAAGAAGTTTCATTCAAACTTCTTCGTTCATAAAGCAAATTTTTATATTTACTGATCCCTGGATAAGTAGATAAGATTATAACAGACATATATAGAAGTCACATAATATTCTCATGAACTATAATTTGACACACTGCAAGCACATGACAAGATGTTTCACTAAGTATTGCATGTAATAATACAAACTGATTTGCCACCTAACAGCTGCTAAGAAAATTCATTTCTTGAGTACCATTTTTTATACCAACTGAAAAAAAAATTTGTGAGAATTATGCAAGAGAAGTAAGCTAACGTTTAAATGACACCTTAATTGTATGAACAATTTAGAAATAGAAAGTTACTATGTTGATTTCTCTAATATAAAAATATTGCTCAAGCCCTTCAAGTATTTTATACAATGAAACACAAATCAAAGTGATTGCAGAACTACTAATTAGTGAAACTGCATTTTTTGCTGTTTCTTATTTTCTGTGATTTTGTTAGAAAAAATATCTTATGTCAAGACCAAAACTGGGAACTGTTGAGCTTCTCTGCTGAGAAAGCTAGACTGTGGGGAAGCAAACATCTTTACCCATCTGCATCCAAGTATAAGGTCTCCCATGAGATTTAATAACAGGTGTGTTTTAATGTGACAGTGTGTCTGATCTGTGCTTAGCGTACTGGAACCAGTACATAGCGTCGTCTGTACATTTCACTGAGTACCACTGAACTTGTAATCAATTAAAGCTCTCACAGGCCGGGCGAGGTGGCTCACGCCTATAATCCTAGCATTCTGGGAGACCAAGGCAGGCGGATTGTTTGAGCTCAGGAGTTCGAAACCAGCCTAAGCAAGAGCGAGACCCCGTCTCTACTAAAAATAGAAAGAAATTAATCGGACAACTAAAAATATATAGAAAAAATTAGCCAGGCATGGTGGCGCATGCCTGTAGTCCCAGCTACTCGGGAGGCTGAGGAAGAAGGATTGCTTGAGCCCAGGAGTTTGAGGTTGCTGTGAGCTAGGATGACACCACCACGGCACTCTAGCCCAGGCAACACAGTAAGACTCTGTCTCAAAAAAAAAAAAAAAAAAAAAAAAAACAAACCTCTCACAAATTATTTTATCTAAGAATATTTTCAGGTCTAATGATTCCAATTCTGTACTT
>RJWJ010012105.1:0-42603 GCA_004363605.1 Indri indri
GCACAGGGGCTTGCTGGCTGCCCTGCCTGGGGTTAGGGGCATGCTGGTATCCAGGCTGCAGACAGGGTGATGGGCTCAGGATGGCCATGTAAGGTGGTGTCACCACGTTCACCCCACATTCCCACCTGGCCCCTCAGACCCCAACGGCCAGATGTAGGGGGAGTGGTCCCAACTGAAGGGACCAAAGGGGTGTGAGCACACAGCTCCCAAATACAGTCCTGGTCTGCACAGAGCACAGCTGGCCCAGACCTCACTCCCCAGGTCGGCCTTGGGGCCAGTGGAGCCTTGGCTGAGATGAGGTGGACTGCGTCAGTTATGGGTGGTCACCAGTGGTCAGCTTCATGCCCAGATCAAGGAGGAGGTGGGGGTGGGCTGTTCCCTCCCTCGAACAAGGTGCCTGTGCAGAGAGACCTGGGATCTGGCTCGGCCCCTACAGCCTGGTCAGGAGATGCCCTGATAGTGTGTCTCGGGGGGCCAGGTGCAGGGCTGGGTATGAGGCTGCTCTCCAGAGGACGCAACATGGCAAGCCTGTCCCGGCAGCTGTTACCAAAGCCAGTAGGTGCTGGGCCTCTCTTCCCAGCAGGTAGGCAGGGAGGTGAGGGAGGCCCAGGCAGCTGGCCAGGTCCACCCTCATTGCTGGCCTGGGCATCAGGCGGACATGGTGGGGCAGGTCCCTCTTCCCCAGACTTGCCCCAGTGGGGAACAGAAACGTGCTGTTGTGCACACTGCATTCTGCCACCCTCCTGCTCATACCCCTATCCCTTTAGGGGTCCGCCCCACCTTCCTGCCCCAACTGTCTTGGAGTCAAACATCCTGGATTTGAAACTGTGAGGCATCAGGAGAGTTACTTGATCTGCCTCAGTTTCCCCATCTTCAGAATGGGGATAATAAGGAACCTCACAGAGGCATGTCACATTAACTGGCACCAAGTGCATAGTACAGGGACAATAATTGGGAGAGACTGCTGTCCTTATGTTATTCCCAGAACACAAGCCCTCCCTGACACAGCGAGGCAGCACACCCCAACCTTCTCCTTCAGGTGCACTGAGACCACCCACACCCTCCCGACACTGATGCCCACCGCCCTGAGCAAACACCCAGAGCCACCAGCGCGCACTCACACCCACAGGGCCAGCAGCCGGCCGTTCCAACCGCCAACCTGGCCCGCCTCCCCCCCACGTGGGGCCCTGGATTCCAGTCGCGCCCAAACGTGACTCTGCGCGTGCTCCGGACTCCGTCGCGCTCGCATCCGCCCCCCAGGGGCTCCTTTTCTCCCACCCTCGCCCGCCCAGGGTAAGGCCATCGGTGCAGCCCTGCCCCGCAGCCCTCGCCGCCGCCCATGTGCGCCCGGTCGGCCGTCACGCAACCCCTGCTGGAGCCCGCGCCCGCCCGCCGCGCCGGGGCCGCTTAAATCGGCCAAGTTGTGGCGGCGGCGGCGGCGGCGGCGGAGTCTCCCAAGTCCCCGCCGGGCGGGCGCGCGCCAGTGGACGCGACCCGGGCGGCGGGGCGGGGCGGGGGCTTGAGTCCCGCAGGCGGGGCGGGGAGAGGGGCCGGCGGCTCCGCGACTCCTCACCGCCGGCCGCGAGGCTGCCCCCAGGGCGCGGGCGCAGGTGGCCAGAGCGCGGGACTCCGACGCCCCGCAGAGCCCCGGGGCCCTGGAGCTGCGGCGCTCGGCGAGTCGATCCAGGATCGATAGCGGCTCCGGCAGTACCATGTCTCGGGCCGCCGGGGCCCCGCCAGCCGGCCGGGCAGCAGTCCAGGGCGGCCTGGCGGGCGGTGCGGCGGCGGTGGCCACGGGCGCCTGGACGCAGTAGCAGGCAAGGTGGGCGCGGGGCCAGGCGCCTCCAGGGGCCCCCGCCCCCGCCTCCCAACTCCAGCCCAGGCCGGAATAAGTTGCTGCCGGCGGCGGAAAGCCGGGCTGCGGGGCCACCGGCGCGCCATGCCGGCGGTCAAGAAGGAGCTCCCGGGCCGCGAGGACCTGGCCCTCGCTCTGGCCACCTTCCACCCGACGCTGGCCGCACTGCCGCTGCCGCCGCTGCCCGGCTACCTGGCGCCACTGCCCGCCGCTGCAGCCCTGCCCCCGGCCGCCTCGCTGCCCGCCTCGGCCGCCGGCTACGAGGCGCTGTTGGCTCCGCCGCTCCGCCCCCCGCGCGCCTACCTAAGCCTGCACGAGGCCGCCCCACACCTCCACCTGCCCCGAGACCCGCTGGCGCTCGAGCGCTTCTCGGCGCCCGCGGCCGCGGCACCGGATTTCCAGCCGCTGCTGGACAACGGCGAGCCGTGCATCGAGGTGGAGTGCGGCGCCAACCGCGCGCTGCTCTACGTGCGCAAACTCTGCCAGGGCAGCAAGGGCCCGTCCATCCGCCACCGCGGCGAGTGGCTCACGCCCAACGAGTTCCAGTTCGTCAGCGGCCGCGAGACGGCCAAGGACTGGAAGCGCAGCATCCGCCACAAAGGTGCGCCGCGCTGGGGCGCGGGCCGCCGCCGTCCCTCTGCTCCACCACCCGGGGCCCGCGGGTCCGGACCCCTCGCTCTGCCACCTGGGAGACCCCATGTCGGCCCAGAGGAGCGCTGCAACTCCGGGGCTGCCGCAGGGACCCCACTCCCCAGGCGCCTTGCTGGACCGGGTAGAGCGCCCTCCGCCGCCGCCGACCCACCAGCTCGGGCCACGGTCCCCTGGGGCTCCCGGCTACGCAAGAGCGGGCCGCTCCCTCCGCTCGGAAGGTCTTTTCGGGGCTTCTGGGCCTTAAGGCCCAGCGGAAGTTTATGGGAACTCGGCAGAGCAGGTGGGAGGCCGGTCGGGAGGGACCACGGGTTCCGGCAGGAGTAGAGGGGCTCACGCGCTGCCGGGCGCGAGTGCGCGCTGGTGGAGGCTGCGCGGGCAGGTGGGGGGCCGCGGGGGCGCGTGTCGGGGCGGGCGCGCGCGCGGAGCCCGAGAGGTGGAGGCGGGACCCCGCGCAGCCTGTTCGGGCGCCCGCAGGAGCCTGGCTCCAAGGGTGGGACGCGGGGCGCCTGATGCCAACCCCCGGCGGTGCAGTGAGCGACAGGCGCCGCGGGGGAGTTAGAAAGTTAGGGGCCCGCAGGGCACCGCTTAGCGGTTCGCGGCTCCGCAGCGGCCGTCCCTCCTGCTGCGGGTGTAGACCCGGCCGGGCCGACGGCGCCGCTCACCTGCTCCCTCCCGACTCTTCCTTCCCCGCCCTGCTCCGGGTTCCCGCGGGACCCGGCTGGAGAGGGTGCGGTGCGGGAGGAGGGGCGCAGGGGCGGGGAGGAGGCCGCCCTTCGTCAGCGGACGGCGCCGCCCGACTTGACTTGCAGAGCGGCCCTGTGAGGATGGCGCGCGCGGGCTAGGAACTTGGGCCAGGTGGGTGTGGGGGCCGCTGTGTATTTCATACACGTGCCGGGAAGGGGACTGGCCCAGCAGCGGACTGCGCTCAGACGCTCCCTCACCCGGTCCGCCTCGGCTCTCCTTACAGGGAAAAGTCTGAAGACGCTTATGTCCAAGGGGATTCTGCAGGTGCACCCTCCGATCTGCGACTGTCCGGGCTGTCGAATATCCTCCCCGGTGGTGAGACGTGGGGGATAAGTTGGGCTTGGGGGTCGTCGTCCCCTGCGGGGCCCTGAGGGTGGGAGTCCCAAACGCAAGCCCGTAGGTGTGCTGGAGGGAGCTTCGCAGGGCAGGCGGGGGGGAGGGTCTTGGCTTTGTGCTGTCCCAGTCCTTGTACCTGGGTGGAGGCGGATGCATGGCAGGCCCTGCCCATCCCATCCCCCCCTGGGTTCCTCGGAGCTGCTTCTCCTTATGTCCTGGGTGACGAATCTTCTCCCTGGGTAGTGTCATCCAACTTGGGCCTGAGAACTCCCCTGTCACAGGTCTGGGGGTCACTGTGCCATCTGGCCCAGCTGGGAGAAGTGCTAGTTCTGAGTGTGACAGTGTTGGCTGGCCTGGATGTGCTTTCCGGGGTGGTCACAGGCTTGGGTGTGAGTGATGTGTCTGTCGGTGCTGAGGGCTGGAGCCCCGTTAGGGGCAGGGTCTTTGCAGTGTGGGCCTCTGGTGTCCAGAGAACTGGAGTTTGAGGCTGGCTCAAGGTCTCAACCAAGGATGGACAGCTGTTGGCCTGGGGGAGCAGGAGGGACTGGGGTGCTGGGTGCTGCCTTCCTGATCAGGAATGCATACCCCCTGCTCCCCAGGCATTGAGGGTTTGGGGATTGATTTGCAAAGGCAATTGCCTGTTGAGAGAGACCAATTTGGAGCCCCTGGGGGTTGGGGGCCGCACTTCTTGGCACACTCAGCAACCCTCTCCCACAAGAAGGCATAGGAGAGGACCCAGGGCCACCCTGGGTTTCTTTACCCTGGGCCCAGGGTGGGGTGGGGAAGGGGAAGTCCTGGGATCCTCCTGAGGGTGGGCACCTGTGAGGATGGGCAGGCACTCAGACACACAGCATACCGGGCAGGGAATGGGGGTGCAGCTGCCCCTCGCCCGAGTGCCCACCCCACACATGATCTGAGATACACACATAAACACACAGCTCACACGTGCTCGTGGCACACACAGGCTTGCTGCACACAGAGCTCCTCAGACAGCCTGCCGCTGCCCGCTGTCACATACCTGCCCAGGCAAGAGTCCCGGTTCCCTACTTTCAGGAAGTTGGTGCTGGAGAGGGGGCCCAGGCCTGTCCCTGCACTCTTCCCTTAGGAAGGAGCTCTGTAGGGCCCACCTTTCTCATTCAGTGGCTGTCTTCCCCCAGTCCCACAGCCAGGTTCACCAGTGTGTGCACACCTTGTGGTCAGATACTCCAGGGACAGAATATGGCACGTACTTCAGGGACCCTGCACACCAAGCCTCCCCTCGCCATCTGAGCAGGGGCCAGCTCTTGGTCAAGGGTCAAGTTTCCAAACCTGTGTGCTGTGGAGCAGGGGTGAGCTGGCTGAGGTCTCCATGGTGGGGGCAGTGTGCATTCCCTGTGCTTGGGCAGTGCCAAGGCCAGCATGGCCATCCTGGTCCTCCCCACCCCCACCCCACCCCAGATCTGCCCTCTTGGGTGCCCTCAGGGCCCGGCTGGGGTGCTGGCATGTCCCCACGCCCGGCTCTGTGCGTCATGGTGCTGAGGCTGGCACACAGCCTGGGCTCCCTTCCCAGCCAGCCGGCTCTGGCCTCCTTCCAAAGGGCGGTCTTTTGGCCCTGGCATTCGCCTCTTTCCCGCCCCATAGACAAGAAGCAAGGGAAATGCATCTCCTCTTCTCAAGAGAATATTTTACTTAAAGCAGGAAGGTGGGAGAGGAGAGGGTGTCAGCCTCTGAGGTCCCGATGCCTGGGCTGTGATAGGCTGTGTGGCCGCTGGTATGCACGGGGCCAAGGCCAGGGCAGGGGCTCGGCAGGAGCCAAGGGAAGGAGCCCTCTTGTCTTGCAGGCCTGCCTCAGAACCCCTGCCCTGCCCACTCGCCTCAGCACGGCTGGGTCCATCTCGCTGAGTGTGTTGCGGAGAGGAGAACGGAGGGTGCCAGGGCAGGCCCGGTGGGTTCCTGAGGGCAGGCGTGGGGGGGCCATGGTTCCGGACACTGAGGGGGGCACTTCGGCCCAGGCGGGGGGACACTCTACCTCCTGGACCCTTGTCCAAATCAAGCTGGGGTTGAGGCTGTGCATCTGGAGGTAGTGGTGGTCCCAGGTCTGCCCCGGCTGTGCCAGCCGGCCTGGACAACACTGGCTGCAGGTGGGGCTGTGGAGGGGGTCCCTCCTGGACACCCCCTGCTCTAGCTTGAGAGTGTGTTCTAGCAACGGGAGGGAGCGGTCCAAGGAGACCCCCATGGCTGCGTAGAGGAGAGGGGCTTAGGCACTCCTAAGGCCTCTGCTGCTTCCCGAGCCAGCAGCCCGTTATTAAATAAGAAAAAGCCTCCAGCCCACTAGAAAGAATCAATAACTTTTCTTCTTTCCCCCGGGGGCAAAGGGGCTGCACACTCATTCCTGTTCTGTGCACAGCACTGAGTGTGTTGCTGGCATGTGTGTGAGTTCCGCGCTTCCAGCTCGGGGCACCTGCAGCTCCACACACTCACTCCTCAGGAGGGGGATGGGGAGAAATGGGCCTAGTGCCTGGGGAGACAAGGGTCTGGACCAGTCAGGACTCCTTGTGTGATGACCTCTGAACCCCAGGCCTGCAGTTTGCAGGCGGCCAGCAGGCTCAGATTGCTTCTCCAAGCCCCCGGTTGCAGGCAGCCCCTGAGCTGGGCTCTGTGTGGCGCTAACAAAACAGAAAAGGGACTTTGCTTGTGGACGTTGGTGTTGCTTTGGGGGTTCATGTGGAATATGGGGGCTTGCCCAGCAGGCGCACACGGGGGAAACTGCATGCTGCCGGTGTGGCAACCAGGACCGGCCCTTAGAGCCCAGGCCCAAGGCACACACGCGTGTCCCAGGAGACCCCAGGGACCTAAGGGAGCACGGGTGGAGCTGGGCTGGAGGCTGCCAGGCCACACCCTCCACGGCACACCTTGGGGTGGGAGGGCCGAGCATCCGGTGGGGGGCCCCAGCCTGAGGCCCTGCCTCTCGGTCTCCCCTGGTCTCCCCTGGCTTCTGCGAGGCTGGGCCCTGCCTGGGGGTTGGCCTGGTGCTTGAGGCCATGACCAAGCCCAGCAGTCTCACCTCTCTCTCCTCTTGCCTCCCCAGAACCGGGGGCGGTTGGCAGACAAGCGGACAGTTGCCCTGCCGCCCCCACGGGTACTGAAGAAGGAACGGACCCCCAGCTTCTCCACCAGTGATGGCGACAGCGATGGGAGTGGCCCGGCCTGCGGGCGGAGGCCAGGCCTGAAGCAGGAGGATGACCCGCACGTCCGTATCATGAAGAGAAGGTACCTGGCCAGGGCTGGGCGGGAGAGCACACGGCTCCGGCAGGGTGAGGGCATCGAGGTGGGCCGCTCAGGTGACAGCGTCCACACTGGCTCCCACGCTGCCCCTCAGACCAAGTCTTTTGGGGGACCTATATGGGGCGTATCCTCTCGCTGGCCCTGTGTCCTTGTGCGGGGCTCCTTGTGGGAGGCTGTCTGAAGGGCCTGCACTGCCCGGCTCGGCTCGCACTCCGCCGTGGGCTGGTGGCAGCTGTGGGGTCGCTCCCTGGCCTGGCCCGGCCCACTGAGCAGCTGGGGTCAGGTTTCAGGCAGGCGACTAAGCAGGAGAGGCCCGTACCACTCGGTGCAGGCAGGAGGGGCTCGGCCCGGTTCTCCCTGCTTACGCGTCTGCGGCCGGCTCTGGAGCCGTGGGCCTGTCCTGGTGGGAGACCCTCAGGCTGAGCCTGTGCAGACAGTGCTGGACACACGGCAGTGCCCTCCTTCATGGCCAGGGTGCCAGAGACAGGTCCGCACACACCTCCTGCTTTCCAGGGGCTGCAGGAGCCCACGGTGACTCTGCGTCTCTCCCCACAGAGTCCACACCCACTGGGATGTGAACATCTCCTTCCGAGAGACGTCCTGCAGGTAGGGCCCAGCCTGGGCCAGGCCCCCACGCCGGGCAGGGCAGGGTGGCACCTGCTGCTCCGCTTCCCCAGGGTCTGCCCCTGAGGCTCTCCGGCCTCCTCCCTCCCTCTCTGTCTGTGGTCAGCTGTCTGTCCTCCACCGTCTCAGCTAGCGTGAGCTGGTGTTGGCTGAGCGCCTGCCAGATGTGAGGTGTGCTGTGCAGTTCTCACCCAGCCAGGGAGGTAGCCAGCCCTGGAGCCAGAGCATACCCACCCCACATAGCACTGGCCATTCACACCCATCTGCCCAGAGGTGAGGCTCTCCCCCCGACCTCCCAGAGATTGTCAGGAGGTGAGAATGGTGATGTGTGAGTGGGGTCTTGAAGGATGTGTAGGCGTTCACTAAGGAAAGGAGGTGTCTGCAAAGATGTGGAGGAAAGAGGAAAGGGGTGTGGGAGGGGAGGCGGGGATGAACATGGCAGGTCTGGCTCGACTGGATGCTAGAGGGCCTTGGATGCTGGGCCTGTTGGCATTGTCCTCCAGGCAGGAGTGAGCCACAGAACGTTCTTGAGCAGGGCAGTGACCAGGAGTGTGTTTTGAAAAGGTCCTTCTGGAGGCCCCCCCGGCAGGTTGGGGGTTGGATTCAGGCTGTGGAAGCAGGATGGGGGGTGCAAGTCCAAGATGTGGCAAAGAAAAAAATGAAGGGAGCTGAGGAGGAGGCGGGGTGTGTTGGGGACCCAAGTTCCTGGCTCCAGAGGTGCAGCCAGTGGTGAGTGGGGTCACATCTTGCCCCCTAGCTTCAGGGCAGCACAGCAGGAAGGCCAGCTCCCTGGGGCCCCCTCCCAGCCCAGCCGCATGGCGGGTGGGGGCTCGTCCTGGCTTTGTGCCAGATGTGTTATTATTTATGTCTCTGAGAACGTCTGGATCCTGGAACCGAATTACAATAAAAACATCTTTAAACTTATTTCCACCTCATTTTGGAGTTGCTAGCTCAACTGATCATTTTTATGAACCGTCATGAACATTGATGACATTTTATGAGCCTTTTACTTGGGACACTACAGGATAAATTTGTCAGTGAGGCCCCTGTAGGGAAGCCTGGCGGCGGCGGCGGCACGTCCCACCCCAGGAACAGCTCCTGCCGCCTGCAGCAATCCCCACCCCATCCGCCCGCCTCGGGTATGGGGGAGCCCGGGTGTCCAGGTGCAGGGTCCGTGGGGTGCCTGGGTGCTGCCAGGAAGGGCCGGGTCTGCTTCCATCCTGCACCGGCCCTAGCAGGGTTAGAAAGATTTTCTGGTTTTAAGAAAGGGGAGGTTGTGGTCTGAGGTGAGGGCCCGCAGGGCTCCCGGAGGGAGCAGGTGCACCGTGCCCTTGACTTCACAGTCTGCACCAGCTTCTGGCACGGCCGGGGTGGGCAGCACAGAGCCCACGGCCCACGTTGCCCCAGGCTCCATCTTCCTCTGGGGCTGCCCTTCCGGCCGTCCCTCGGTCCTTCTGTCTCTGGCTGCCAATCTCTCTGTCCACCTCCATCTGCGTGTGCGTTGTTTCGATCCACTGATCTCCATCCATCAGTCCCTCCATCCCTCCGTCTGGCTCTGCAGTGAGAGCCGTTGTGTGCAGGGGGTGTGAGGAGGTGGGCGGGGACGGGGGCTGCTCAGTCCTCCTGAGGTGCAGGGGCTGCAAGGGGCAGGGTCTGACCAGCCTCCCACACCCTCCCCTCCCTGGGCCTCCCATCCCGGCCTGGCCGCACCCCCGTGCCCCCACCCAACCCCACCGTGTGGCGGAGACCCCAAGAGCCAAGTGGGCTTTGTCCCTTGGGTGTAGGGGTGAGGAGAGAGTTTCATGGCCAGAGACCCTCCGGCTGTGACACCACATGCAGAGCTCCTGTGTGCTCCTGCATGTTCATTCTGGCGTGTCTGGAGTTTCTTTGCAGTTCCTCACATTATTTGTTCAGTGCACAGCCCAGGGACCGGACAGGTTTTCAGGGACTATCTGGGGCCTGAGAAGCAAACCCTTGAAGCAGAGTGTGGGGGGCGTCCAGATCCCCACTGGGTGTCACCTGCTACAGCACCACCACCACCCCCACGCACCCAAATGACTGGCCAGGGAATGGCGGCTCAAGCGGCCTCACCTCCCTTATGGACACGCGATGGGCAGCCGGGACAGCCTTGGCCCACTCGCGCCCCTGGGATGCTAGTTCTCCTCCTGCAGGCATCCTGGGACACCAGTGGGGGAGCCCCCTCAGGGGAGAACTCTGTGGCAGCTACGGCCATGGCCAGGCTGGCCCGCCGCCCATGTCCCCATGCTGAGGACAGCACTTCTCTCTCAACACCCTTGTGTCGATGAGGACCATGGCAGGGATGAGACTACCAATTAATCTCATAAACCACTTACTCCCCCCGCCCGCCCTCCTGTGCACACGGGGGCTCTCCTAGGGTTGGGGCTGCACCTGGGTCTCCCAGGAGGCTTTGGAGCCCTGGAGTCTTTGGTGCTGAAACTGATCTGCTTAGGGGCCAGCCCTGGATTAGCCCAGCTCCAGCCAGCCCAGGCCAGGGGAGCTGGGGGCTATTTAATGAGGTTTAGGGTCGGTTCCCAGGTCACTGCGTGGAGGCCCCACCAGTATTAGCGCAGCTGAGGCGGTGGCTCCGTTACAGGTTACAGGTGGGCAAGGGGCGCGTGCTGGGGAGGGCCTGTCCGTTGTTCCCTCCTCCCCTGCCCTCTCCCTTGCTGAACAGGGGAGATGCGGAAGAACCCCGTCGGGGAGGGGGACTTGCTCCCTTTGCTCTGGGGTTCTGTGCCTGTGGGATTCCACGGATTTAGCAAGAAAAAGAGAAAGGAGGGAACAAAAGAGTTAAATGCATGTTTATTCCAAGCCCACACCTGCCTGGGGGACAGCAGGGTGTCCTGAGCACGGGGCCCAGTGTGAGTTGCGTGTGCATGTCGTGTATGTCTGCTGGTGCCGCGTGCACATGTGAGCATCTCGTTGGCTGCAGGACTGTGTTCTGAACCTCGGCTCCCTCATTTGAAGAAATTGAGGGTCAGGGAGTACTCGCAAGTCCTAATCCAAATAATGTGAGGCAGGCGTATCTTCTCTGGGCCTGCCCTGCAGGAGCAGCCCCTGCCCTGTGTAGGGTCCCCCTGCCTGGTGGGCCTGCAAGGCGGGGGGCAGGCTGGGGTCCAAGCATCAGGTCCCCACATCGCTTGGGCCAGCCCTGCGTGGGTGCGCAAAGCAGCAGCGCGGACAAAGTGCAGAGGCGTGCACACAATGTAGCCACACTCAGAGGCCGGCACTCACCGTGCCCAAGGTGGGCACACGCCTGTGTGGCTGCTCACGGGGTCTGCCCTTGCCTGTCTTGCTCTGCTGCAGCCAGGACAGCAATCTCCCCACCCTCATATCCAGCGTCCATCGCAGCCGCCACCTCGTGATGCCGGAGCATCAGAGCCGCTGTGAATTCCAGAGAGGAAGCCTGGAGATTGGGCTGGGACCCACAGGTGAGGAGCCCGGGCCGAGGGCAAGGACAGGGCAGCTGGGCCAGAGGACAGCCGGTGCCTCTGCTCAGCAGCTCTGGACGCCGCCACCCCCCCACCCCAGCCTTGGCAGGCGGCCAGGGAGGGAGGAGGAGGAGGAGGAGGAGGAGGGGCGGCAGCAGCAGCAGCAGCGATGGGCCGCTGTCCCCTGGGGCTCCATGTGATGGTAATTGTGTTAATCCCAGCCAGCCGGGCCAGGCAGACAGGAGGCAGAGGCGGTGGCTCCACCATGGCTGCCGCTGCTGGGGGGGCTTGGAGTGGCCGAGGCCAGCCCTCCCTACAGGGGCAGAGGCAGGCGGGGCCTCAGACGCTCAGAAATGCACACCCCTGGAATGGCTGACCCCACACAGGACCCCACAGAGCCGCCTTGGTCCTGCCTCCAAGGGTCGTCACCACACAGGGGCAGCAGGAGCTCAGAGGGCAGGGGCAGCTGGGGACCCAGGCCCTCCCCAGAGGAGCAGGTGGGGAGGACTTGGCCATAGAAGGAGTTAGGGCCCCCCACCCTCGCACCCTGAGCCGCGATGTTTCCAGCAGGGTGGGGGCCTCATTCCTGGGGCTCCTGAGCCCCGTCCGTGCCCCCTGCAGGCCTGCGCCTGGGTAGGCCTTTGGGGGGCTGGGCTGGGGTACTGCTTCTGGAGCCATCCGAGGTGGCTGAGCAGGCTGCTGATAAAAACTAATTGCCCCATCGATCAGGCAGAGCCAAGGGAGCCCCTGAAATGATTGAGATATTCTGAGCCACCATGCCCTCCCCGCTGCCTGCACACATGGAGACCTCCTCAGGCACACGCGTGTGTGTGTGCACGCGCAGGCGTGTGTGCACCTGCTCCCAGCCAGGGGCCACGGCCCAGGTGCCCCTCTACGCCCCCCGTTCTGGGGACCACCCAGCCACGCTCCATCTTCTCAGTACACAGAGTGCAGGGTGCGCCGCGCACACTTCCAGGACTTCCAGGGACACAAGCTCTGCAGTGCCGCCAGCGTGCACTGTCGGGTTTCACACATGCATTCCACTTCAGGGCCTTGGCTCTCCCGGGGGCTTCCCCTGGGGGCATTTACCGGTCCTGGTCACCTCTTCTTGTTTCCTGTGACCCCAGGAACCTCATGTCAATCCTTTTCCTGAGGCCCCAGCCCCAGCCCCTCCCCAAACACGATAGCCCCACCACCACTGGGCCCTGCTCCCTGGGCCCTGGGCAGGGTGGGTCCCTCACCTGCCTCTGAGGTCTGCCCGAGTGTGTCCCTGAGCAAGAGTGTCCTGATCACGGCCTCATCACAGCCTTCCGGCAACCACGGGGCCCAGTCTCGCTGTGGGTCCCCCTCCACTCCCAGCGTCACCTCCCCAGGCCATGAGGAGCCCACAACCCCCAAGAGAACGGAGAGAGGGTGTTTCCCTTGCTAACCCCTAAAGGGGCAAGCGTGGCTGCACCAACCCCGCCCAGGCTCTGAGATGGAGGCTGCAGGGCTGTGGGATCCTCAGGGCCTCGGCACCATGTAACCCTGGCCCAAGTGCAGCCAGTGCCCCCTGGACCCCCAGGCTCCCCTGCCCTGATCTGCCACGGATGCTGGTAGATCTGCCCCTCCGCCAGGCCGTGGGACCATTCCTCTCTTTGGGGCAGGTCCTGGCGACCGGGCCAGTGGCCACAAGGTGTCTGAGATCAATAAGTTATTAGCACCATTCTGTCAGCTATAATGTGGAGATTGATCGGCACTCTCCCACTGCCGCACTTCCCAGCCTGATAAAAATGACAGATTAAGGGAATAAGAAAAAGGAATTAGGCTCTGGAGCTGATGGCAGGGCTGGGAGGGGCAGGTTTGGGGCCTCTCGGTCACCAGAAGCCTGTGAGGACAGCAAGGGGCCCGAGGCGGAGGCTCCAGGGTTCAGGAGAGACCCCCAGCACGTGGGGTCTAGAGGCCCAAGGGAGGCTGGTCATGGAAGAGCCAGGGTCTGGTCCGGAGATGGACATGGGACCTGCCTGGCCTGGGCCTTCCCTCTGGGGGGGCCAGAATGTGTTCTGGGCTGGGGCTGGCCTCATGGCCGGGCACGTGAGGGCAACGTGCAGGGGCAAGGCTGCTCCGTGTGCCCCCTGGGAGCTCAGAGCCTGGCAGGGCAGGTGGGCAGAGGTGTGACAGCCACAGCCAGGGTGCTGGCTCAGGCAGGACTGGGCCAGTGACAGATGTGACTGGATGGAGGGCCTAGAGTAGAGCAGCCTAGAGGTGACATCCCTGGGCAGGAAGAGGTCAGGTGTGGGGTACGCCTTCCCACTTGTCTTGCCCCAGGCTGGCAGGGGACTCCGGAAGGGGAGGGCGGCTCCTGGTCAAACCAGAAGCATTTCGCTCTTCTCCAGCGGGTTGCTGAGGGGCCCCGTGGCTGGCACAAGAGGCTGGAGTGGCTGGTTCGGGCAGCAGGGCGCCTGTGGGGACCGCCTGTGAGTCTCTGTCACTTCTGTGCACACGCACCCCGGGGCCTAGGACTTTGATGCCCTCGGGGGGGCTCACGTGGGGCCCCACGCTGGGCAAGGCCTTAACCCACCAGGACCAAGGGCACCCCTACGAAATGTGGGTGCAGTCCAGGCTATGCTGGGGCAGGGGCAAGGTCCCTCCTCTCCAAGCCCTGAGATGCAGGGCGGGGTGGCTCTGCCTTCCCACAGGTGACCCGCTGGGCAAGAGGCTGGGCTGCTCCCCCCACATCGGCAGTGATTGCTCTTCAGAGAAGAAGGCTCGGAGAGAGTCCCCCCAAGGTGGGAACTGACCTGGGAGTTGGGGCACTTGCTGGAGGAGGGAGGGGGATAACAGAGTCCCAGAGGGTCCCTTAGGGTTCTAACAGGGGCCCCGGGACATGATATCTGAAGGAGCTCCTCGCCACGCAGAGACTCTGTTGCTGCCAGAGGTGGGGCCCACCATGGCCCCTGAGGACCACTACCGCCGGCTTGTGTCAGCATTGAGTGAGGCTGGCACCTTTGAGGACACTCAGCGTCTCTACCACCTGGGTCTCCCCAGCCACGGTAAGCGCCCCACCCTGGCGCATGACTCCCCCATCACAGAATGTTTCCCCATCACCCATCAAAGGCTCTCCCTGTCCCTGGAGGCTCCAGTCCCCCTGGGTGCTTGGCTGCTGACACCAAAGCCAGGACTGCATGGGGGTGGTGGCTGGCCCTGTAGATGGGGGTCCACCCCCTGCCTCGAAGTCCTGCTCCAGGCCCTCAGGCCGCACCCCCACGATCCCCAGCGCTGATACGCAACTCACATTTTATACACGAGGGAACTGAGTCTCGGGCGAGCCCAGGTGAGCGGGCAGGGGGGGTTTGGGCAGTCTCCATCTCCCCGGGACAGCAGGTTCAAGACCCCGCGGTCTGTGTGCCGAGTCTGGCTGCAGTCGGTGCACAAGGGGACGTTGACCTGCAGATGCTGGTCGGACGCGGCAGGAGAGCCAGGCTGCGCATCCAGGAGCCTGGCTGCCAGGACTGACCCTGTCCACCCGCCGCCCGTGGACATTCTCTGGGTCACTCTCAACCCACTGTCCTTGGCTTTTTGGCGGAGGTGGGTGGGGGCGCCAGGAAGGGAACAGGGTTCCTCTCCTTACGCAAGGCACCGTCCCCCAGGGCAGCTAAGGCACCACGAGCCTGAATAATTCACCAAATGTTAATAATTTAAAAATCTTCCGTTTTAATTGCTTTCCCTGCCCTGCCTGGGGTCGCTCTGCGGGCCGTGCGGGGGCGGGGGCGCCGGCCGCCCGGGAGCCGCTGTCAATCACGCCGCGCCGCCCCCGCCCGGAGCCGCAGCTAAGCACCCGGCCCAGGGGCTCGGGGCCCCGCCGGGATCGATGCGGGCGGCCGCGCTGGCTGGCTCCGCGGGCTGGCACCCGGCCGGGCGCCCCGCCTCCGCTTTTCGGGTAATTAATTTATAAACAGAGGCGGCGGCGGAGCCTCCACGAGTGGGGGCGGCGGGAGACGGGAGTCCGGGACGCTGTGTGCGCATCGCCAGAGCGGCCATGCCGGGCAGTGTCCGGGCGCTGCCGCTTGTGTGGCCCTGCGCACGGTGTGGCAACCTTTCTCCAGCGGTGTAGCGCCAGGATCTCAAATGTTCCTGCGTCCCACCGGAGTCCCCGGGCAGTCAGCCCGGGTCCCAGGGCCTCTGCAGCTTCCCGACCGGCTGCCCCCCACCCCAGGAGCTGCCGAGCACCGTCCCCTCAAGGCTGAAGCCCCAGGCCCAGAAGGCCTCCACGCACCACGCTGCTCCCTGCCAGGAGGGGGTCCAGAGCTCACCTGCCCCCATCTCACTGAGATAGTGTCCTCCGCCCCGTGGTGGCTCCTCTCTCTGACCCGGTGACGAGCCAGGGGTTGACACACGGCCAGGTGGTGGTCCCCCAAGCTCCTGTTCTTGGCGACCCTCGCCAGTGTCCCGTGTTCACCAGGACGTGGGAATGTCCAGGGGGAGCCCGGCCTTTGGGTCACCTTTGTTGTCCCCCCACCCAGATCTCCTGAGGATCCGGCAGGAGGTGGCAGCTGCAGCTTTGAGGAGCCCCAGTGGCCTGGAAGTCCACCTGCCCTCATCCCCAGCAGGTCAGCGCCGGAAGCAGGGCCTGGCTCCGCACCGGGAGGGCACCGCCCCAGCTACTGCCCCGTCTTTCTCAGACAGGTACTGGGGTGGGTGCTTTCCGGAGAGGCCCTCCTGTTCTCCACGCTCTGTCCTGATCTGGGCAGGCCATGCCAAAGACTGGGCCTCCAGACTTTTTCAGCCACTGGGCCACCTCTGGCCCGGCACAGCCACAGTGCCGTGCGTCATGAGCGTCCCGAGTGTGCCGAGCACACTCCAGGTTTAGGGTCTGCTGGGCAGAAGGGTCCTGATGCCCGCTGAGGTGGGCAGAGGCCCAGGGAACACTCTGGGCAGAGTGCGTGGGCGTGACCGCTGCGCGGGGCTGGAGTGCTAAGGGCACCTCTGTTTCCCTGAGGAACAGCTGGGGTGACCCCTGGAGAGGCGGAAGGCAAAGAGGCCTGGAAACCCCTTAGTCGGGAGGGGTTCTGCCAGAGGACTCCGGAGGCCAGGCGGAGAGGGGGGTATGGGCAGCACCCCCATTTCAGAAGCTGGGTCCGCTGACGGGACAGACGAAGCCTCCCGGGCTTGTCGGGGTCGGCCTGCGGAGGCCGAGGACCGACGCTCTGCGGGGCGCGGGCCTCGGGGGCGCCAGAGACGCTGGGACCCCACCCCGCGGAGCCGCAGAGCGTGGCGTGTGCAGCCGCCTCCCCCGGATTGCGGCTAATGACGCCCTTCCCCCCTCGGTGCACCGCGGGCACTGGGGGGAGCAGGCGGGGCCGGCGCCCGGCGCAGTAATTATCGCTGCAGCCGCCGCCGCCCGCCGGGTCAGCGCCTCTGCGCCGCCGCCGAGATTAATTGGCGCCGCCGGCGGGGGCGGCGGCGGCGCGCGACCCGGACGCGTAACGAGCAGCGCATCGACCGCCCCGGGGGCCGGCAATTAGCAGAGGCGGCGAGGGGTTGGGCAGGACAAGGGGCACGGCGGGGGGGGGGGTAGCCACGGGAATGGGGGATTGGGGGAGGGCGTGGGAGACGCGCCGCTCACCGTCCTACCGCCCACAGGGAGCTGCCGCAGCCGCCCCCTCTGCTGTCGCCCCAGAATACCCCTCACATCGCCCTGGGCCCCCATCTCAGGCCCCCCTTTTTGGGGGTATCCTCAGCTCTGTGCCAGACCCCAGGTGAGGATTGGACGGGGTGCGCCCTGTGTCCTGCGGGGCCCTCGATGTCCCCGGACCCGCATTCAGGCCGGTGGGACGCGCACCTTCCCCCGTCGGAGCCCAGGGTGGAGGGAGTGATGCGGGGGCCAGGCCGGAACCGCGGGCCCCTCGGCCACCTGGCCCGCGCTGTGCCTTCCCCCAGGCTACGGCTTCCTGCCCCCAGCCCAGGCGGAGATGTTTGCTCGGCAGCAGGAGCTCCTGCGGAAGCAGAACCTGGCCCGGTAGGGCGGCGGGGGACGGCGGGGACGGCGGGGACGGCTGGGCCCGGGAGGCCGCTGACCCCAGCCCGCCCCGCCCCGCCCAGGCTGGAGCTATCCGCAGATCTGCTGCGGCAGAAGGAGCTTGAGAGCGCGCGGCCGCAGCTGCTGGCGCCTGAGGCCGCCCTGCGCACCCCCGACGGCGCCGAGGAGCTGCAGCGGCGCGGGCCCATGCTGGTGCTGAAACACAGCGTGGCGCCGCTGCTGGCCCTGCCCGCCCAGGGCCCCCCGGGACCCGGGACCCTTACCCCGCCCCGGGAGCCTGCTCGCCGAGCCTCCCGGAAAGGGGACCACAGCTCTGCCTCCACCGGGCCCAGCGAGTCCAAGGAGACAGCAGGGGCGGGGGTCTGGGCACAAGATGGTTCCGAGGACGAGCCCCCCAAAGACTCAGATGGAGAGGACCCCGAAATGGCCACTGTTGGGGGCCGGGGCCTCCTCACCCCCGGCCAAGCCCCAGCTAGAGGGGCCAGCGCAGAGGGGAAGGGGCTTCCCTCAGCGTCCACGCTGCCCCTGGGCTTCCCCTACGCCGTCAGCCCCTACTTCCACACAGGTGGGCACCCCCATGCTCTGGATCCCTCCCTGGGGCACAGCAGGGAGACTCAGTCTGCCCCCACCCCGTGGGAGGACCTTGGAGGGGGAGGGGCCAGCGGAAGAAAATTCCTTTCAGTCACGGACCCAACACCTCTAACAATTAGGGCAGGCAAAAGTCAGCAGGCCGGGTGGGGGTGTGGGAGAGGGTGGCCAGAGCCCTAGTAACCCCCCAACCCAGGTGCCATGGGGGGACTCTTCATGGACGGAGAGGAGGCCACTGCCCCTGAGGACGTCAGCAAGTGGACAGTGGACGACGTCTGCAGCTTCGTGGGGGGCCTGTCTGGCTGTGCAGAGTACACTCGGGTGAGGGGCCCCATGTCCCTCCGGTGGGGTTGCCTGTCACTGTCCACCCTCCCTGGAAAGGACCGGGTGGGGGCAGGGCCATACCCCACGCCACACTTCTCCTCAAAAGCAGTGTGTTGGGGGACATTGACCTATGTTCCCCCCACCCCTCTGCCAGGGCTGTATTCTGTTTGATGCTGTTCCCAACCCAACGCAAAAGGAGAATTTCCTTTCCTTTCCTTTCCTTTGACTATTTTTCTTGCAAGTTGCACAAACAGCTCTTCTTGGCTCCGCTCTGGGCCCTTTGCTGAGCTGGAAAACCCAGCAGGGCAAGCAGGCCGTTCCCTGTCTCCCAGGTCTTCAGAGAGCAGGGGATAGACGGGGAGACCCTGCCGCTGCTGACAGAGGAGCACCTGCTGACCACCATGGGACTGAAGCTGGGGCCTGCCCTCAAGATCCGGGCTCAGGTGAGCTGGCTGGGGAGTGAGGACAGGGTCATCCCAGACCAAGGTGGGGGTGGGGGGAAACAGTTCCGTGACTGCGGGCCAGCCCTGCCACAAAGCCCCACCCGGCCCATCTCTCTGCAGGTGGCCAGGCGCCTGGGCCGAGTCTTCTACATGGCCAGCTTCCCAGTGGCACTGCCACTGCAGCCACCAACCCTGCAGGGCCCAGAGCGGGAGCTCAGGGCAGGAGAGCAGCTCGCGTCCCCAGCAACGGCCCCCTCCCCCTATGGGGGGGGCCGCACCTCTGTAGGCCGAGCCTCACCCAAGCAGGAGAATGGGACCTTGGCTCTGCTCCCCGGGCCCCCAAACCCCTCCCAGCCCCTGTGCTGAGCGAGGGGTGAGCTGTCCAACTCCCCGGTGACCTTGGACGCAACAGCCCCTCCTCCTACAGCTCATTTCGCCTTTTGGTTGTGGATGCAAAAACACAAAGAATTTTTTAAATGAAAACATGTGACTTTAGAGGAAAGGATGGAGTTTCCAAAGACTGTGGGGGTGACTGCAGAACCCAGTGCTGCCGGGGTCTGCAGTCCAACAAAGACAAAGGAAGTGGAGGGGCTGGGCCATTGCGCCTCCCCTGCCTGGACAGGCTGATCCCGGTCAATCCAACACCAGGGCCAGCCTCCCTCACAGGCTGATTTCTCCAACCTGCCTCCCAAGCACAGCTCTCCATACATCTTGGGCTTTTTTGCTGTAAAAATAAAGCCTGTCCAACATTCTCCTGCCTCCCTCTGCATGAGCACTGCAGATGCTGGGCTCCCTCAGGGCGCCTCAGTCTTCCTCAGAGAGCTGCAGATCCTCCAGCTGGTCCTCCGGCCCCTGGGCCAGCCGCCACAGCTCCCTGGGGTGCAGCCCCGCCTCATCTGTGTCTGCGTCTCCATCTGGGGGAGAGACCAAGGCTGCGCAAATTCCGCTTTATCAGGAAGAAGCCAGCCTTAGAGGTTACTCATCACTAATTAATCACGGCACTAATTAATTTATCCTGCCAGAGCAGTGAGAACAGAGCAGCTGGCCTGGCATCCCACAGAGGGGGTGGGCCTGGCTTAGAGCTGCCCTCCCTGGCCCTGCCCACCCACCCGCATCCTTGACAGCTTTGCGCTCCCAGCCGGATGGGCTCACAGAGCCACAGCCCCTCACCCCGGACCACTCACCTTCCGAACTGCTGCTGTCCTCCACCGCCGCCTCTTCCACCTCCTGCCGAACACTCAGGGACCCTGGTGTTCCTGGGGACCAAGGAGCAGAGCCTGTGTACATGACTGCCTCCCAGGGGCCCACCAGCAAAGACACAGGGGCAGCTAAGGCAGGAGGGTGGCTGGCTCACAGCCCCACCCAGACGCCCATCAGGGCCACGGGGTCTTGGGAGGAACAACTGGGCCTCCACCTGCCATCCCTGGGGAACAGTTTGGGGGTGCAAGGCCTGGGGACACAGGTCACCCCAAGAGGGAAGAAGCCAGTAACGGGCCCCAGGAAACACTGAAGTTTGCTCCACCCAGCCAGACCCCCTGGCTCTGGGTGTCCGGGGGAACCGTCTGCGCCCCATACTCCTTTCCTTCCCTTCCCTTCCCAGGGCCCAGTGCAGGCCCCACCTCTCTCTGAGAAACCCAAAACCGTGTCCTCAGCACTATCCTCTTCAGAACTGTCCAGGTCAAAGAGGTCTTTAAATTCCTTCCTGTCTTCATCCTTCTTGTCAGTCACCTTCCTCCGTTTGATCTCTGGGAAGTTCAGGTCTTCCAGCTGGAAGGGCCCAGAACCAGAGCGTGGGGGTGGGCAGGAGCCCACAGCCACACCTGGGCCAGGCCGGTGCAGATAGGGACGCCAGGCCTCACCCAGACCCACAACCCCCAACCCAACCCCATCAGAGCCCCCACACGAGGACCCTGCTAGGCCACCTCGCTGCTCTCCAGTCTGACTGCACACAAGGACATGCTACCCACCCCACGTCCAGGGCAGGAAGCAAAGCCCTTCAGTCTTGCCCCAGAGCCCCCAGCCCATCAGGCCCAAAGCGGGGAACCAGCCTTCCCTCCTGGGAGCCCTGAGAGAAGCCCCCGGCTCTGGCCGGTTCTGCAACGCCTGCCTCTCCCCCTCTCTGAGACCAATCACCAGGTCACTGCCCTGTCTGGAAGCCCAGCACCGGGCCAGGCTGCAGCTGGGGACACCACCCCCCCACCAACGTCATCCCTGTCCCCAAACCTGTGCCCGGTCTTAAGGTTAGGGCCAGTGTGCGAGACCCAAGCCCATGGCATACCCGCTCTTTGCCACTGAGCTCCAGCTGGATCTCCCGGTCCCGCAGCTTGCGCCA
Source organism: Indri indri (assembly GCA_004363605.1). Classification (NCBI taxonomy): domain Eukaryota; kingdom Metazoa; phylum Chordata; class Mammalia; order Primates; family Indriidae; genus Indri; species Indri indri. The sequence continues at coordinate 20,633 of RJWJ010012105.1, forward strand.
GTGGCTGTAGTATCTGGTGAGCGGGGTCCCCTCTTCCCGGGTCTGCTTCTCCCAGACATCCTGCGGGGAGCTGGAGTTGAGGGCCATGCCCCACCCCAGGCAAATCTTCAAACCCCGGCCACGTACCAACAGGTGCTCTCGGGAAGCACCACCCCCCAGGGCCAACTGACCACTGCCTGCCGGTCAGACACGCCGAAGGAGACCCTCTGGCGGCGGCCGCGGATGTGCTCCATGTTCTCCTGTACCTTCCCGAGCAGCTGCTGCAATGGCCGGCAGTAGTTGGCCACCTTGCACTCCCGGAGGAAGGACTTCAGCTGCAGAAGGGGGGTGCTCAGGCACCAGCAGAACCACATGTGGCTCGACAGGGGACACGACAGGACAGGATCCCACTGGTCTGAGCCTTCATGTACACTTGGGGGAGGGGGGCATACTCAGCCTATCCCCAGGTCAAGCCCTCCCTGCTGCCTGTCTCCGTGAATAAAGTTCTAGGGGCACATGGCCACCGTGTGCTAAACCACGTGGCCTGCACAGCCTAAAACATTTGTGGTTTGGCTCTTCACTGAAGACATTTCCAACCCGTCCCTAGCCCCCGTCCCTGGGACCTTAAGCCAAGAAGCAGAGGTAGCCCAACTGCCGGTCACCACCAGCTAAAAGGACCCAGAGGGACAAAGGCTGCTGCCCCAGCAGCACGCCCGTGGCTGTGCGTGAGGCTGAGCGCACGTGTGTGCTGCCCTGCGCAAGCTCAAGTGCGCACACACACACAGGTTGGCCTCTGAGACAGGTGCAACTCGGGTGTAAGCAGCCCCCAGCCCAAGGCAACCTATGACCAGCGGAGCTGATCCAGGAGAGGCGGGAGCTGCCCTGAGGTAGGAAACGTCCACGCTGAGAGCAAACACGCCAGTGGGGGGCCCAGAAAGAGCTTCTGAGAAGAGGGAGACTCCACCCACCTGACCCTGCCTAAAGAGGCTGACTGGGGTGTGCGGGGGAGGGGTGGCAGCGGGGTCTTCCTGCCACCTCTTGGACACCCCCCCTACCTCCTCACCCACACCCAGGGCAACCCATGGAAGCCCGCAGTCAGGGGACCAGCCCAGAGAGTAGCTGCCACACTCTTGGGGTCCTCAGTGAGCCACCCAGGACTGCCCCAAACCTCCCAAGTGGCTAAGACTCCCTCACCCAGAGCCAATCCCATGGTCCCCAAGGACACCTCATGATCTCTAGCTGTGACCCTGGGGGGGTCCAGCTGCCAGGTGGTGCCAGCGTAGAGCCCCTCAGCTGACCAGGCTCTGCCACCGGCCCCGTGCTGAGCCTACCACAGGGCAGTCTGAGCCACAAGGCAGGCCCCCAGGGGTCTGGGTGGGCACATACCTGCAGCACAGCAGGCAGCGCCAGCTCAGGGAAGGAGATGCAGTGGGCCTGGCTGTGCAGATATTCCAGCGTGAGGTCATACAGCTGCTCAACCAGGCCGTCCTAGGCAGCAAGGGGGTGGGGCTTGTTGCGGCTCGTCAGGGAGGGCAGCACTCTGGCCCTTCCCCTTGGGCTGATGGGTCAGCCTGAAGTCCAGGACAGGGCCTGGGAGGAAGGAGCTCCCAGCCTCCCAGGAAGCCACCCTGAGGCTCACTGGGCTGGGGACAAAGGAGCCTCGGGGACACCCCACCCTGGGAGCCATGATGGTCTGTACTTGACCTCTGGAGGACGAGCAGCCCTCCCATCTGCCTCGGTGCCCTCCGACATCCCGATGTGACCTCCCCAGGAGGCCAGAGGCCTCACCCGATAGGCCTTCTCCTGTAGGTTGACGTTGGACAGCTTCAGGACCACAGAGAAGTTGATGGGCTTGGCGCTCATGCGGCCTGGCCTCTTGTTGAAGTCGACCTGCTGGAAAACCTGCCCCGAGGGCATGTTGGCCTAGCCTGGCTGCACCTGGGCCTCAGATTTCAGCGAGATGAACTTGTGACCAGGAACGAGCAGCCAGGTGCAGTGCCAGTTCTGCAGCCCCGCAGCGGCCCCTCTGTCCCAGAGCAGGGGCCTGGTTGGAAGGGCAGGACCAGGAGTCCTCCCCACCCCCGGCCTGGTGGCCAGCCAGGGAGAATAGAGAAGGGGCCTAGCCTGGCCTCTCAGCCTGGCGACCCCCAGCCACCAGGAGACCCCTCACACAGCGGCCCTTGGGCAGGTGAACCACGAAGATCCAGGGTACTCCAAGAGGGAAGCTGGCAGAGGGGCCCGTGGGGAGGCCCCAGGAGGAGACTACACAACAGGGGAGGGGGCAGAGCAGCTGAGCTCCACGTGATGGGATCTGTCCACCCTGCCACCGCCCCCGTGTCCAGGCAAGGGCAGGTAGAGCTTTGCCTCGGGCTCTGGGCTTTGCTTTCTCCAGAGAGCAGAGGCCTGTGCCGGGTGTGAGGGACCTGCCAGGCGCAGCTGCAGGAAGCCAGAACGATCAGTGCAGGGCTGTCCAGAGGTGGGAGGAAAAAACAGCACGGGACAGCACGAGACTTGGGGAAACCAGGCAGGGATGGACAGGCGCGGCGCACCCAGGGCCAGCAGGCAGGGCAGGAGGCCCGCAGTGGGGCCGCCGTGGGCCAGGGCCAAGGGCTGGGTGCTCAGAGACCACTGCTGGCTGCCACCGGCGCTGGTGTGGTGTCCAGAGGGATTCACAAGGGCACAAAACCACAGAACCCCGGCCTCTGTGGCACGGGGGGTAGAACGTCCTGCAGCTTCCATCCCTCCCTGACTGGCAACCTGGGGCCTGAGCATGGCTGCAACTGGCCTGGGGCCTTCAGCAAGGCTGGGCACTCTCGTGGGGGACAGAGATGGTGAATTCCTAAATATACTGTGGGTGGGGTGTAGGGCACCCAGCTGGGTTTCTGGGCTTTGGACTCTAGCCTCTCCCTACTGGAACGGCACCGACACACCCAGGCGCACATGCACACAACTGTCCAACCAAGGCCATTAGGAGGAGAGATCTCAGCTTTGGAATCGCAAACCTGAGTTTCAGCCCAGCTCTCCTGCTCTTGCCACTCCTGGGCAGACACCTGTGGGGTCGGAGTCTGCCCCTGCCCTATGAGACCAGTGTCCCCAGGCCCACCTGGGGCAGCCGTCCTCCACCGGACCCGCGTGTACCGAAGTTCTGCACAGAGCGTGCTGCACAGGACCCGTGTCCTAGACGGTGAGGAAACCCGTCCTCAGGGAAGACATGCCCCAGCCCCCACGTCCTGCTCACCTCGAGGATGAAGGGCAGCACAGGGACGAAGACCCCCGTACTCTCCGAGAGCAGCGTCAGGATGCGGACGCAGTGCATGCGCAGCGGGTAATACCGGGCCGTGGGGACCAGCCTGGGGCGTGGGAAGGCGGGAGTGAGCAGAGGCCGCATCCAAGCAGCCCCCACGATAGGCCTGCTCGGGAGCGGCCACGACCCCACCGTGAGCCACCGGATCCCTCCAAGCGGCCCCAGGTCCTGCCCTTCTCAGTCACGGGGCCGGGGGATGTCCCGTCCAGCTTTTGAATGAATTTCGTTCTAATACACGGGATCGTTCCTGCCTCCTTTGCTCGCCCGCTAACCCCCAGCCTCCCTTCCCATCCCTGCACTTCCAAGGCTCAGGCAGACAGAGATGCCCCTTCTGGCCAGAGAGGAAACACCCGGCCACCTGGGCCTGCACCAGCCCTCCTCAACGTTCACCCCCAAAGGTGGCACACTGTACCAGACACACTCCAAGAACCCCCCGCTGATGAACCCAAATTCTCTGCACACTACACAGGCAACCCCATCCCTCTGGGCCCTCCAGGATGGCCTGCCCACCCCCCAACTCACTTGATGCAGCCGATGACCACCTGGGCAAGAGGATAGACCAAGGGCTGGAGCACCTCCCTGGGGCAGACGGTGCTCAGAACCCGGCACCACAGGGAGAGACAGTGCACGTACTGCCAGTTGTACACGGACTGGTACGTCTCCTAGTCAGAGAGGATGACGGCCACGCTGACCAGCCCATCACACCATCCCTCTCCTCACCCGGGCACGGGGTCCCAGCCCACCCACCACACACCCACAGCCCCAGCTGCAAGGGTGGACTCCACCAAGGTGCTGGGTTGTCTCCCGGGAGGCCCCAGGCCCTGACCCACCGCGCTCCCATGAGCTCAGGGAGGACTAGCTGTGCACCTTCTTGCGGGTGGTCATGGCGTTGCGCAGGTGGATGGCGAGCTGGCGGATGTAGAGGAAGGCGTGCTGGTAGGCCATGCCAGGGTCCAGAGCCAGCAGCTCCGTCAGCGTCCGCTGCATGAAACTGATGAGGGGCAGGACCCCAGGTGAGGTGAACTTGCAGTTCCTCACGTACGCGATGTACATTTGCTGCCGGAGAGATCGCAGTCAGGGCCACCCGAGCTCCCAGGGCCGGGCACACACAACCGCCCACTCCAAGCCACTTGCTCACACCTGTCCCTGGGAGCTGCTGCTGCCAGTCACTCCCCTGCCCCCAGCTCCCACGCGTTTGCCCACCAGCCTCAGCCACACAGAGGGGAAGGGTGAACTGCAGCACACGCCAGGGGAGGACAGAGGGCCTGGTAGGGAGGTGGGGAAGCCCCACTGCACGCTGAACCTTTGGGGGGATTCCAGAGGATCCCCCCATGTGGGCAGCCACGCCAGGCACGTGGCCGGGCAGTAGGATTTGGCCCTTCCCGAGGGGAGAGCTGTACAGAGCAGAGTCTGGGTGGAGCCCAGAAAGGCTTCAGGCTCCCATGTCCGTCATCTGCAACTCCTCCATGGGAAAACTGCAACCCAAAGACCAGGTCTGCCCAGGCTGTGGCACTGGGCCCGGGGAGGGGCACCGACCACAAAGCAGCCCCCAGGACAAGCTTCCCAACACAGAACTGATGGATGCAGACTCCGGACCCCACGCTACCTTGAGGAGGGGGCTCAGGAAGCTGTCCTTCTTGTGCCGGCAGACTCTGACCAGGACCAGGAAGGCCAGCACGCGCAGGGACTCCTCGCCAGTGCTCCACAGAACTACCATCCTCTGCGAGGGCGGCACGCACTATGGGCCCCGCCTCCCCACCTCAGATGCCTGGGGCCAGCACATCCCACCCTGAGCCAGGGAGGCTCCTGTAGCCGCTGCTGGGACAGAGTCCTTCCCAGAGCCCCTCGGAGGAGCCGTGAGATAGGAGCTCAATTAGAGGAAAGAAAAAGCACAAAACAGGACATGCATGTCCCCACTCTGGGCACAGGACTGCAAAGATCTACCTTTGCTGTCTCCAGTGTGTGTGCACCAACATGCTCTAGGTCTTGAGAAAAACACCCCTCATCGTGGCTCTCACCAAAGGAGGCCAAACGCGTCAGCCACCGGCTGTCCGTAAGCAGGGCTGCGGGAGGTGGGAACTGCAGGTGGGGGTGCAGTACGGGGGGAGGGGTGGGGAGTGGGTGTGGGCGCAGGAGCTGCCTCTGCTCTGGCTGGGAGTGGAGTGTGTTTGTAGGGTAGTCACGCATACCCCAGTGACGTGGGCACAGGGAGGGGACAGGGTCTCGCCCACCTTGAGCAGCATGCGGCACTGCTTGGGGAAGGTCAGGTAGCATGGCACTAGGCAACTGACGTGCCGCAGGACGGCCGCCGACACGGTCACCTCCGCTAGGCAGGCCACCAGCTGGGGGCAGGAGTGGACAGTGAGGCCTAGACCCACTCAAGTGAGGCATAGTGAAGACAAACAAGGACACTGCCAACCCCATGACCCAGGGAAGGGAGGCCCGGCAGACAGGCCACCTGAGCCCAAGGCTCCTCACCCCTCCCCACCAGAACAGCACCTGTATGACCGAGCTTAGGTATGCCTTGACATCCATGCGGACCTTCCCCCAGAGAGGGCTGCTAGACGGCTGCAGCGTCCTGCAGAGAGACCATACCCATGGACGTCGTGAGGCCTGGAAGTTCGGTGGTTCAGTGTGCCCCAGGCCACACCTGCCCAGGCACGGCACACTCAACATAAGGGCACAACAGCTGACGGACACAGGGGCTTACCGGGACCTCTCGAGGGTGGCCCAGCCTGATGCCCCAGAGGGACACGGGTCCTCCCTCATGGAGCCTGAACTCCCAACCTCCCTGGCGCAGGGCTGGCCACCTCCCAGAGGGGCATGAGCCTCCGGCTCCCTCCCTTGGACAGGAACCCCAGACCACATCCCCACCACGGAGCCACATCAGGCTCCCAAACACTGCAGTTGGCATTTGAAGTCTAACACACGCACCACCAACTGCAGGCCGAGTTTTTTGACCTATACTTGCTGTTAAGAAAAAAACTTTTACCCATATTTTTAGAAGCAGTATCACCTAAAACTCCAGACCTCAACCTCCTAAAAAACCAGAACACCTGGCAACAGTGGTTGACAGTTCTCCCTGTTTCTCAAAGGACTCAACCTTCAGTGCTCACCAAACACTGTGGTGCTCACCAAAACCTGCTAAAATGCACGAAGGACAAAGAGCAAGGCCGTGGAAGTCTGCCTGTCCCCAGCCCTCCTTGCACCTGGGCCGACGCTGGCAGTTGGGCACCTGCAGCTGCTCACCTGGCCCAGGAGGCTGCACTCCCCTCAGGCCCTTTCGTGGCACCAGCTCTTGCCGAAGACCTGGGCCATGGCTGCCCTGGAAAGGAGGCTTCGCCAGCCGCAGCCAGCCCTGCTCAGGCTACACACGCTTGTGGCCCGCTCACCCTGCTGCTGTTCCACCACCCCTCATTTCTCAGCCCCTTCAGTCAGCATCGCCCCCACATGGATGCCCTGCTGACCCACCTGTCCAGCCTCCCCTCCAGATGCTGACAGCAGGATCCCCGTGAAGCCTCCTTCCTTCCTTTGAAAGGTGTCCCAGGATGAGTCTGACTCTCAGCCCTCACCACCTCGAGGTCATGTTGCTGCACGGCCCCCTAGAGCCCCGTGGGACCCACCGTCCACCAAGCACTCTGCAGTGTATCCCTCCTCTTGGAGGACCTCCCACGGCCTTCCCTGCCCATCCACCAAAATGGACGCTAGGGCCCTCAGACTCCACACTGGCCAGGTACTGCCCTACAGATGAACACGGCTCCTGGACAATTCTTTTCCTTTTTTTTAGAGACAGGGTCTTGCCCAGTTGCCCAGGCTGGAGCACAGTGGTGTGATGAATCACAGCTCACTGTGGCCTCCAACTCCTAGGCTTGAGCAATCCTCTTGCCTCAGCCTCCCCAGCAGCTGGGATGACAGGTGCCACCCCACCCTACTCCCCCCGCCTCCCTCTCACCTGCTGCTATCCTTTGGTGCCTTCCCAAACAGCAGCTTCTGCAGAGAGCCAAAGAGGTCTCTGATGCAGAAAGTGACCAGAGCGTTGAACACTGCAACAAAAGGGCCACAGATGCACTCACAGGACAGAGGATGCAACAGAGAGCCCGAGTCCCGGGGCCCCTTGCCAGGCTCACCAGCACTGTCTGTGACTTGGAATTTCCTGGCCTCAGCACTTTCCTGGTCTCCTTGGGTAGTGGCCACAGCTGCTCGGAACGCCTGCACAACTTCATGGAACAGCTTAGGAGTGAGGTGCTGCTGAAGGGGTGAGAACACCAGGAGCACTGTGGGGGGGCGTGGCCCAAACACTGCCCAGGGCAGAGGGCAGGGCAGCAGCTCCAGAGAGAAGGGCACCCTCACCCTCAGACACAGGGCAGTGGTGGGGGCAGGGTCACGGAGCCACGTGCTGGCAACAAAAATGGAAACAAATCTAGACTCCTCCTGGGGGGTGCTGGGAGTCTGCCTCAGGAGCCCCAGGGGAAGGACTGAGGGTCCAGATCCCGGACCATGGCCCGCTCCAGGTGGTATCTGGAGCTTTCCCTTTCCATCTTTTTCCTGCAGAAACCACTGTGAGAGGCTCAGAACAAGGGTCCGGTTCACCAACCAACAAAGGCATGGATGCCACAACCCACCCACAGTGGACTGATGTGGGCAGTAGGGAGGCCAAGAGAGACCGAAAGGCACAGAGTAGACAGAGCCCTTGGAATCTGCCTGGAGAAGGGAACATGCCCCACGAGACTCCTGGGCATCTCCGCATTCAGGAGGAACTACTCGTGACCATTCTGTGCTCAGAGAAGGGCTCCTCCCTCCTGCACGGCCTCAGGTGCATCAAGCAAGGTTTGGACAGAGACTCTGCCTGGTGCTGCTCACCTTTGCCGCCTGCCTCCACCTCTCCACCATGGCGAGAGTGACAGGAACAGGATCACTCTTCCTCCCCTTCGGTCCTCTGGGGGCTCTGTCCCCATCCTCCCCACCTTCCATTTCATCCTCCTCACTTGCTTCCTGCACCAGACAGAGAAGGGCCAAGCTGGGCCAGGGTGTAGAGACCCCAGGCGCCCCCTCAGCTCTGCCCAGGTCCTCACCTCCAGCACATCTGGCAGGGAGTGGAACTGTTCCTCATCCTCAGAGCTGTCTGAGTCGCTAAAGTTCAGCAAGCTCTGGTCATTCTGCTGCAGAAACTTGTAGAACTCGGGGTCTTTGTCCTTCAGCCGAGAAAGCTGGTCCTTGTGCTCTGAGGCACGGCCTTTACGCCGGCTAAGAAGGTAGAAGTCAGCAAGCCCAGTGGGAAGCCAATGGAGGGCCAGGCCGGGGAGGGGAGAAAGGCAGGTTTCTTGCTCCCCACCCAATGCCAGCTTGCTGGGCTCCTCAGAGAGACCACAGGGATTAGTCTATTTTCTCCATGACAGCTACCAACAACCAAGGCAGTGGGATTTCCAGAAGATAAGTTTTCAGCGGACTCACCTGTCTTCTGAACTCCGGACTCACGCTCAACAGCCTCTCTAAGACACGGTTCAACACGTGCATCGCAAACCCAACACACGCGATGCCCAATCGTGCTCTCCCCGAGACCTGCTCTCCACCTCCACGCTGGTTATGGTAACCCTACCCTTCTAGGCATTCAGGCGAAAGGCAAACAAACTTGTCTTTTATAGCCACGATGGAACCTGCTGTTAAATCCCATCAGTACCACCTTCGGAACTACTTATGCTTCTCTCAAACCACGACTCTTGAGCGACACAAAGACCTCTCCCCATTCCCACCCTCACCAACTACAACCCGGTCTCGGCAATGGCCGCCCCAGGGACCCCAAGTTAGTGTAACGTGACGTCACTTCACTGCTCAAATCCTGAAATCACTTCCCGTTTTACCGAGACACCTCATCAGGTCGGCAAGATCTGACTCCTCTGCTCCTCTCTCCTCTACCGCAACCACACTCCTGCAGGGTCCTCACGTGCTCCCGCTTCAGCGCCTTTGCTGTTCCTGTCCGAGACCTTCTGCCCTCCCGTCTGCAGGGCTTACTCCCTCAGGTCTTCATCAGACACCGTCTTCCCCAACAGCCACCTCTACTTCCAACAGAGCGACGCAACGCCCTGCAACCTCTCTCTGGCTTGTTTTCCCCTCTCGCGCCACAGCACTCATTCCTTCCAGCGCGGTACGCGTTGTGATTTGCCCAAGGCCCAGCGCGCTCTCCCAGACCGGAGACGGACCTCTAAATCATTCACTATCGCATGCCCACGCCCCAAAGCGAGATTTTGGCTCCGAGCAAGAGCCAAACACCCCATGAAAGAATAAGTTAGGCCACAGCAACTGGGGCTAGAGCCCTGAGGCCCCGGCAAGGTCGGCATCCCTGCGGCGGGGCAGGCCGGGGCGAGGAAGGGGGCTCGCTTACGCACGGCCCTAGGGAGGAGGCGCCCGCTCACCTGGCCGAGGGGCTCCCGCCGGGCCTTCCCGCGCTCCGGGCAGCAGATTCGCGCGACCCCCGCACCTCGGCTTCTGGGGCGCCTTCGGGCTCCGAGTCGGACTCGGAGTCAAAGCCCGAGGCGAGGAACTCGTCCACTGTCAGTTCCGCCAGGTGCCTGCGGTCACGCCGGAGTCAAGGCTCCGCGCCAGCCCGGCTCGCCCGCCCGCCGCCCCAGCCACGCCGAAAGGCACACGGAGCCTCCCGGAAGTCGGCACCACGGGGGAGCCGCTTAACCCGCGCCCTCGCCTTACCTCTTGCGGCTCCGCGCCGCCGCCATGACGCCCGGCCCACAGCGTGCGCCCTGCTTCCGGCCCCAGAATGCCGTGCGAGCTGCACTTCCTCCGAGCTGGCCCCGCCCCCGCCACGCCACGCCCAGTCGTGTGGCTCTGCGGTTCTCCGACCGCGACAGCGGCGGCCTCCACGCGGGAGGGCGCGTTCGCATCCTCACTGCCGGCGTCCCTCTGGGGGGGTCTCCGGGTAGGGTCCCGACGCGCCGCTCCCAGCTCCGTGCCCCTCCCCGCCCGCAGCCACCCAGGACTCCGTGAAAATGGATACGTGCCTGTGAGGATGCCCAGGCTGCACCAATAGACCTTGCCGTGGGGACGACTGCTATGCAAAGAGCTCTCACAAACCAACAATACAAAGCCAGGGATCCAGTAGGAGAAACGAAAGGGAATAGAAACCGCAATGTCGAGACGGCATGGCGACGCCTGTGGTCCCAGCCGCGCGGGACGCCCGAGCCCAGGAGCTGGAGGCTGCAGTGACCCGTGATCCCGCAGCTGCCCTACAGCCTGGGCGGCAGAGCGAGACCCTGTCCCCGAAAAGAAAGGAGGGGGCGCCGATGGCCTGGACAGGCAGCCGGCGGGAAGACCGACGGCGCCCGACGGCCGGGTCGGCCTTGCCCCGGTCCGGTCGGGAGGAGCGCGCCCGGTCCCTGCCGCCTGGTCGCTGCCAGGCGCGGGGCGGCGGTGGGGGCGGTTGGGTCGCTCCTCCGCCGCCCGTCTGTGGGGCCGCCGGCGGGCCAGAGGCCGGCGCCGGCGCTCCCTGACCGGCCTGGGACCTGGCAGGGTGCGCGGGCCTGGGAAGCCAGACCCCGCAGGGGCGCATGGGGCGAACCCGCCGCAGGACGGACGGGGAAGGGGCCTGCCTGGGCCCCAGAGCTCGAGCCCCGGCCCCAGCGCGGCACGCGGGGGCCGACTGGCGGCGGAAGGGGGGCGTTGGGGCGGCAGGCGGCGGGGCCGGGGGCTTCTTGAAGGAGGGGGTGGCCCGGGCGCCGGGCGCTGATGGGATCCGCGTCCGGCGTCGGGTCCCGAAGCCCCGCTGAAGGCGGGGCGGGCGGCGCCGAGAAACAACGGCCGCGGGCTGCAGCGCCCGGGCGGCGGGAGAGCGCGACGCGAAGGGGCCGCCACCGCCGAGCAGCCCTCCAGCCGTCCCCGCGTCCGCTCGCCCGCGCGTCCTCCGCGCATCGGCGGCGGGTCCGGCGGCCGAGTCCATGCAGCCGCGCAGCGAGCGCCCGGCCGGCAGGACGCAGAGCCCGGAGCACGGCAGCCCCGGGCCCGGGCCCGAGGCGCCGCCGCCGCCGCCGCAGCCGCAGCCGCAGCCGCCTGCGTGAGTGGGCGGGGGCCGGGAAGACCGCCGGGGAGCGCGGGAAGGAGGGGCGGCCCGCGGGGGGCCGTGGTGCTGCTCCGGCCGCTCCCGCCGCCCTTGAGTGCGCTGGCGGGAGCGGGGTCACGGGAGGTCAGGCCGGCTGTGCCGGGTCCGCCCGGAGCCGCCGCGGCCCTGGCCCGCTCCCCTCGCTGCCCCACGGGGCCCTTGTGCCGGTGCGCGGTGCCCGAGAGGGCCGTGGGCATCAGAGGCTGCACCAGGTCCCTGAGCGCCGGGCCGCTGGCGGCCGGGTCAGAGCGGGCCCCTGCTGGCGGGCGGGAGAGGGAGCCTCTCCCTGCAGGGCGGACGGGCCTGACCGGCGCTGCTGCCCACAGCCCCGAGGCGGAGCGTGCGCGTCCCCGGCAGGCCCGGCCCGCGGCCCCCATGGAGGGCACCGTGCAGCTGCTGAGCCGGGAGGGTCACAGCGTGGCCCACAACTCCAAGCGGCACTACCACGACGCCTTCGTGGCCATGAGCCGCATGAGGCAGCGGGGCCTCCTGTGCGACATCGTGCTGCACGTGGCTGCCAAGGAGATCCGCGCGCACAAGGTGGTGCTGGCGTCTTGCAGCCCCTACTTCCACGCCATGTTCACAAGCAAGTACCGTCTCTGTGCAGCGTGGTGGTACCCAGAGGGCCCTTCGTAGCACTGGGAGGGCTCTGCAGATCTCCCGGCTGGCAGGCCTGACCCACTGTCCCCACAGATGAGATGAGCGAGAGCCGCCAGACCCACGTGACACTGCACGACATCGACCCTCAGGCACTGGACCAGCTGGTGCAGTTTGCTTACACAGCTGAGATCGTGGTGGGCGAGGGCAACGTGCAGGTGAGGCTGCCCTGTCCCCACGGCCAGCCCCACCCCCCTGCCTCCCCGACCATGCCCCGGGTCTCCCCACCCATAGGCCCCTTCTCCTGCTCCACCCTCGTCTTTGTGCCCACAGACTCTGCTCCCGGCTGCCAGCCTCCTGCAGCTAAACGGTGTCCGAGACGCCTGCTGCAAGTTCCTGCTGAGCCAGCTGGACCCTTCCAACTGCCTGGGCATCCGGGGCTTTGCCGACACGCACTCCTGCAGCGACCTGCTCAAGGCTGCCCACAGGTACGTGCTGCAGCACTTCGTGGACGTGGCCAAGACCGAGGAGTTCATGCTGCTGCCACTGAAGCAGGTAACACGCCAGCTGGGGCCCAGGCCAGGCCCACGGCCCCCCAGGCCCCTGCCCTCCTCCCCAGGCTCTTACCCGTGTTCCAGCCCCACCACCCATCCTCTGGTTCCCGTGACGTTGTCCTCATCTTCTGACCAAGCCATCGCCTTTGATCGCTGACCCATCCACCGAGTTCCTGGTCACATCCCCAAGACCGTCCTGGACCCAGGCGTCTAGGCTGTGCTTCCTGAGCCTGCTTGGCCCCTCCCTGTATGAACACTGAGCCCCTGGCTGGACCCTCCCTCTGAGGCACCATCAGGGTTCTCTGGGCCCATGGGACCCTCCCCAGGTCTCAGGTCTGAGGACCCCACCCCCAGGTGCTGGAACTGGTCTCTAGCGACAGCCTGAACGTCCCTTCTGAGGAAGACGTTTACCGTGCAGTCCTGAGTTGGGTCAAGCATGATGTGGACACGCGCAGGCAGCACGTCCCAAGGGTGAGGTTGGGCCCTGGGGGCTCCCATGGTATTGGGGGGCTGCAGATGGCTGAGGGCCTCCACATGCCCTGGCCTCACCAGTTCAGGGCTCCATGGGGGTGGTGCAGGTTCTTATCACAGGAAGAATCCATCACACAGGTGGTACAGGCACCTGGCGAGGGGCGGGGGCGCCTTAGCCCTGGGATGAGTGTGTCTGAGGGCCCTGCCTGACCTTGGCACCCTCTGCACAGCTGATGAAGTGCGTGCGGCTGCCCCTGCTGAGCCGAGACTTCCTGCTGGGTCACGTGGACACTGAGAGCCTGGTGAGGCACCACCCCGACTGCAAGGATCTGCTCATCGAGGCCCTCAAGTTCCACCTGCTGCCCGAACAGAGGGGCGTCCTGGGCACCAGCCGCACGCGGCCCCGGCGCTGTGAGGGGGCCGGCCCCGTGCTCTTTGCCGTGGGTACGGCCACCTCCTTCTCTCCCGCTCACGTCCCTGCCCCGTGCCTTCCACCCCACCCGGTGCTGGGCCGGTCCTGACCTTCCCTGCCTCCCCTTCCGCAGGCGGCGGGAGCCTGTTTGCCATCCACGGGGACTGCGAAGCCTACGACACGCGCACCGACCGCTGGCATGTGGTGGCTTCCATGTCCACACGCCGGGCCCGGGTGGGGGTTGCTGCTGTTGGGAACCGTCTGTATGCCGTGGGCGGGTGAGCATGGAGGCTGGTCTTGGGTCGGCGTCTGGTGTGCACCCATTAGGCCCCGCCTTGACCAAGAGGGGGCTCCTCCCCCAGCTACGACGGGACTTCAGACCTGGCTACCGTGGAGTCGTATGATCCTGTGACCAACACGTGGCAGCCCGAGGTGTCTATGGGCACAAGACGAAGCTGCCTGGGCGTGGCTGCCCTCCACGGGCTTCTGTACGCAGCCGGCGGCTACGATGGGGCCTCCTGCTTAAACAGGTACAGTTGGGATGAAGCCTCACGGCCTTGTAGTGCCCTGAAGCCAGAGGTGAGGCCCTCTCTGCCCGCGGATGAGTAGAGTCCCTGTGGCCTCAGTACCCCAGGCCTCGGCAGCACCAGGTCCTTTCTCCTCTGGGGTCCTGAGGTCCAGTGCGGGGGCTGCACCCGGTGGACACTTGCCCCAATTGTCAGGCAGCCCCTGGCCTGTGCCAACCAGCAGGCCCTGCCCATCCACTCCAGGTGGACTTTGGGGTCCAAGTGTCCGTGACTCCCCAGCATGAGATTTCAGCCATTCCGTGGGAGGGCAGGTCCAGGGGACTCCGCTGAGGGTCAGCGGCAGCCCTGGTGCCCACAGTGCTGAACGCTATGACCCGTTGACGGGAACGTGGACGTCCATCGCTGCCATGAGCACCCGGAGGCGATACGTGCGTGTGGCCACGCTCGGTGGGTGTTGGGCCTGTGCTGTGGGGTGTCTACCCCCCAGACCCCGCACCCAGCAGGAGCACCACGGGTATGTTGGCTTCCTGCAGATGGGAACCTGTACGCCGTGGGCGGCTACGACAGCTCCTCACACCTGGCCACTGTGGAGAAGTATGAACCCCAGGTGCATAAGGCACCCCTCACAATCACCTCCCCCCGTGCTACCTAGACGCCCACACCCCAAGGCTCCAGCCTGCCACGTCCCAGCCCACCCTGGACGTGCTGTGGGGGGAAGGATGCTCGAGGAAGGGCTGCATCCAGCACGTCCCCTCCCCCTCCAGGTGAACGCGTGGACGCCCGTGGCCTCCATGCTGAGCCGGCGCAGCTCGGCGGGCGTGGCAGTGCTGGAGGGCGCCCTGTATGTGGCGGGGGGCAATGATGGCACTAGCTGCCTCAACTCGGTGGAGAGATACAGCCCCAAGGCCGGTGCCTGGGAGAGTGTGGCACCCATGAACATCCGCAGGTCTGCGCCAGGGGAGGGGGCTATGGGGGGAGGAGGTGGTCCTCAGAGCCCCTCCCCACAAGAGATGGGTGCCCTCCCCGCCCTTTGTGGCCCCACCCCCCGCACACCCCGACTCACCCTGCCTGCCCTCAGGAGCACACACGACCTGGTGGCCATGGACGGCTGGCTGTATGCCGTGGGGGGCAACGATGGCAGCTCCAGCCTCAACTCCATTGAGAAGTACAACCCGAGGACCAACAAGTGGGTGGCCGCGTCCTGCATGTTCACGCGGCGCAGCAGCGTGGGCGCAGCCGTGCTGGAGCTGCTCAACTTCCCGCCGCCCTCCTCGCCCACGCTGTCCGTGTCCTCCACCAGCCTCTGACCCGCTGACGGCAGAGGCCCTCGGCCTTCCACATGCCTTAAGGGGGTGCACGGCCCCACCAGGGACACCCCACACCATCTGTCCATGTCTCTGTGTCCGTTCTTGTGTTCGTTTATTTATTTATTCGTTATTTATTGCTGGGTGAACAGCATCGCAGCCGCGGTTCACGCATTACTCTTGAAACATACGGCCCTCTTGTGTCACCCCTGCTCTGTGCTTTGGGGGCAGCCGGAGTGAAGCACGCAGGGGCTCACACTTCTTGGGAGACCTCGTGCCCCATTATGTTGATGGAGCGGGAGGGGCAGGGGCTTTCCCAGCAGGTGCAGACCCCAGCCCCCACTTAGCACACGGCTCGGGAAGGGCACAGAACAGCCTTCCTTCCCGTGTCCCTGCCTTTTCTGGACCTTGTACCAAGCACACATATGTGCACACAGACCCTACAGCAATATGAGCCGACTTGAACAATAAACGTGTCCTGGGCTCCATGGGCCTGAGGCTGAGCGTCTGTGTCTGGTGTTCCCTCTGCCTTGTGGGGCTGCAGCACAGCCTTGGGCCAGGTGTGGGCTCCAGGCAGAGGGTCTCAGGGCCAGTGTGCAGCAGCTGTGGTGGTGCGTTGGCATCTGGGGGCTGCAAGGCAGCAGCACCTTTGCACCCAGGTGGAGCAGGGGCTGTGCTGTCGTGTGGCCCAGCACCCAACCACCAGTGCAGTTTGCTGCCAGCCTGGTCCTGAGGCCTTGAGCCCTTGCCACACCCCAGGCTCTGGGGGTGGGGACAGCGTGGCCCCCTCATTACTACTGACCTGAGCGGCTAGAGGGCATGTTGCCTCCTTTCTGACTCACCTTAAACCTCTGGGTCGCTGACTTGGGCCTGGGGTGAGGGTTACCCAGGCAGGAGAGGAGGCTTCCTCTTCCCGGTGCCGCAGACTCCTGCTTGGCAGCTGAATGAGCGCACTCCTAGTCACTGCTGACTCAGATGGGCTCAGGTGGAAACAGGATGTGTGCTCACAGTGTGGGGAGGTGCAACTGGAAGGGGGTCCCTGGGTTCCCTGAGCTACAGCAGGGACAGCCGTCCTGACCATGAGCAGGAGGGTGCTGGCAGACCTGGGCACAGACGCCCTCTGCCCCTACCCCAGGCTCCCTGCACGTGTGGAGGACCCAGGGCGGGAGCTGGAAGGCTCAGGTAGGGGCCAACCCCTGCCAGGAAGGCTCCACCCTCGCCTGCCCTCAGTAGGGGGCAGGACATCCCAGCCCTGCCTGCCAGTGGGAGGCGGGGACAGGAGGCTGGGACAGAAAGACCCAGACCCACGGACCCGCCGACCGGCTTGGCTCAGGCGGCTGCCACCCATGGGGAACAGCCACTGCGTCCCTCAGGCCCCCCGGAGGTTCCGGGCCTCCTTCTCCAGAAAGCCCTCGCTGAAGGGGAACAGGTGAGGGCAGGGCGGAGCCTTGGCTGCCAGGTGCAGGGTCTCCCTCAGCCTGCACCTGGGGCCAGGCCGTGAGCCCCCTTCCCTTGTCCGCAGAGAGGACAACGCCAGGAAGCTGGTTGGCTTGTTCGGCACTGAGGCCGCTCGCGACAGGGACACCGCCGCCGCCGACAAACTCTTCTGTTACATCCCCGGGATGGTGAGCGCAGCGCGGGCTGCTGGAGGGGCCGCCTCAAGCCCCTGGGTCTGTGTGTGGTCGGTGTCACCCGCGGCTGGTCTGCAAGTGTGGTTCTGCCCACTTGGTGTGTCTGCGTGTGCTGGCATGTGTGCCCCCTGGCGTGTGTGCCCACTAGCGTGGAGGCTGTGTCTTGGCACAGCTGGGGGATGTCTGCTTTTGCCCAAGGGGATTGAGACCCAGAGACCCAGGCAAGGAAGCAGCCGCTGCCGCGCCCTGGGGAGCTCATCTGCTGAGAGTCTGAGCGGGACAGCGAAACTGGGGCCCAGCCTGAGTCAGTCCCACGCCGGCAGGGGCGGGGCGGCCGGGCGGGGCCTCCAGGTCTCCCTGCCCAGCCCGCCCTGCGCCCCAAGGGCCTGGTGCGTTGGGTCTGGCGCAGGCATCTCTCGCCATTGCGGGTGGTGTCACTTGAGTCAGGGGCTCCAGGGGAACATCTGGGCCTCAGTTTCTCTCCAGCGGGGAATGGCGGGAGCTGCTCCTGGGTACGGGCACCTCAGCCCACAGTGACCCCTGAGTCCCCAGCTGGCTCTCCCGCCCACCTGTCCAGGCCCCGCAGGAAGGAAGTGGCCCCCAAGCACACGCTAGGCCAGCTCTCAGCGGAAGGTCACCCCCCGCCCACCCCCACCAGCCCTGCCGAGGGCGGGGTGCATGCAGGGGGAGACAGTGGGTTGGGGACCGAGGTGGAGCCAGCTGAAGGGCTGACGGGAACCCCCCATATCCCCACCACCACGTGCAGCCCCCACCAGGGGACGCTTCTGCCTGGGTGGGTCTGGCCCTGCCACAGCTCCAGCGGAGCTCTCCCGGGGCCGCAAGGTTGAGCCGGGCCACAGGACCAGCAGCTTGGCCCTTCCTGATTTGTGGCCTATTTTTCATGGTGCCATCCTGGCGTCAGTTCCCACACTGGGTGTGGGTGCAGGAGGCCCCACCCAGAGGCAAGACGGCCACACATCTGTCTGTTCACATTCCTGGGCTTACCCAAGGGACAGCTTGGTGTGGTCGGGGCACCACAGCCCATGTCAGGGCCTTGCCAGCTTTCGAAGGGAGTGTGACCGCCAACTTAGCCCAGCCCGGAAATCGCACTCCTCACCAGACCCCTGTGACCCCTAGTCTGATCAAACCCCCATTTAGGACTGGCCGAGTGTGCTGCGGACGACCCTCCCTCCCTGCAGCACGCCCCAGGCCCTGCCCTAGGCCTGGGGTCAGGAATGAAGGAGACGGACAAAGACTGTGCCCCCTTCCCATGACACAGACAGGGCCAGACAAGTCAGTGAAAGAGACGGCAAGGCAGACCGGGGTCCGTGCCGAGGAGAGGAGTGGGCACAGGACTGCCGAGCACCAGGGGAGGCTGGAATCTGGAGGGTTTCCAGAGAAGGCCTCGAGGAGAAGGTGGTCCCTGAGCAGAGCCCTGGAGTGAGAATGGCGCTGGGGCTGGGTAGGCAGAGGGAGGGAAGAGGGGCAGGTCACAGAGGCCTCATCAGGGCGTCTGCGGGGAGACCGAGGCAGACCGGGCATGCTGCAACGGGGCTCGGGGAGCCTCCTCCGGTATTGTGCCGGTGGCTCGACAGGCTGTGGGGCAGGGACGGGGGGGACTTCCACGAGGACACTGGCAAACTGTTCAAGTCAGGGCCTCTGTTTATTTGTGTGTGTTTTGTAGATCCAGGTGTGGAAGGTTCGCCAGCTGATGCTGGAGACATGGGAGGGTTTGGAGTGTCAGCATCTTCCCACCCAGATGCCCCAAACTCCTCTGACAAGTCTCAGGAGGTTGAGTAACCAAAACGAGGTTACCCGGCTTGGGAAACTGAAGATAAGGGTTGAATCCACAGAGTGCAAACCACAGTGTCGACCTCTGTGGGGGGGGGGGGCAGTTCTGCCACTACCGTGTCTCCACGTGCGGGGGCTGTGCGTGTGCAGGACCCTGTACGTACGTGTGCAGGTCTGTGTGTGGCTGTGCATGGGCAGACCGTGCCTGCGTGTCTGTGGCTGTGTGGACATTAGCTGGGGCTGGGGGCCCAGGCCAGGCCTCCTCCCTGATCTCTGCTCCCCCAAGGACATCCCGGGCCTGGAAAGTCAGCCGGAGCCCCTGGAGCAGCCGTTCCTGAGCGTGTTCAAGAAGGGGCGGCGGAGGGTGCCTGTGAGGAACCTGGGCAAGGTCGTGCACTACGCCAAGGTCCAGCTGCGGTTCCAGCACAGCCAGGTGGGGCCGGCGGCCAGGCAGGGCGTGCTCAGGGAGACAGCATCCCCGCCAGCCTGGGACTGCCCCCCAGACGCTCAGGCAGGGGGGCCTTGCTCTCCCCGCAGGACGTCAGCGACTGCTACCTGGAGCTATTCCCCTCCCACCTGTACTTCCAGGCCCACAGCTCCGAGGGACTCACCTTCCAGGTGAGGCAGTAGGCAGTGGGGTGGGGGGTGCATCCGGCCATCCCTCCACAAGGCCCTGCAACCCCGCCCTGTGCTCTGGCAGGGGCTGTTACCACTGACAGAGCTGAGCGTGTGCCCGGTCGAGGGGTCCCAAGAGCATGCCTTCCAGATCACAGGTGCGTGGTGGACGCCCCTCGGCCCCCAAAGGTGCCTCCTGACACAGGCCCTGGGGGGCTTCCCTCTGGGCCATGGGGCTCCAGGCTCTGCCCAGCCCAGCCCTTTCTGCCCTTCTGCCCGCAGGCCCGCTGCCCGCACCCCTCCTGCTGCTCTGCCCCAGTGAGGCGGAGCGGGACCGCTGGCTCTACCACCTGGAGAAGCAGGTGGCCCTCGTCAGGGGGCTGCGGCGCTGCCACTCAGCTCCCCCGCAGGTCAGTGCCAGGGACCCCGTGCCCTTCCCCGTCCCAGCCCTCCAGCCTGCCCTGACTTTCTCCTCACCAGGGCCCCCCCCAGGACGAGCTCCCCTGGACGCTGCAGCACCACCTGAGCCGGCTGCGGACAGCCTCGGGGCGCGAGTTGGTGGGCAGTGCCGTCTGTGCCTCCAGGGTCAGGCTGCAGCACCTGCCTTCCCAGGTGGGTGGGAGGGGTGTGGGGCTCCAGGGAGACGGGGGCGGGGCAGAGCCTGCCCAGGACGCCCAGCGCCAGCCCCCGGCCTCCTGACTTCCCCGCAGGAGCAGTGGGAGCGGCTCCTGGTCCTGTACCCGGCCTCTCTGGCCATCTTCTCGGAGGAACCAGATGGGCTGTGCTTTAAGGTGGGTCCGTCCCCCATGGCCCGGGCCAGGGAGGCGCCGGTGTGGGGGCGGGTGGGGGCCGTGACTCAGGAGGAACCTGAATGTCGGGGCCTGCTGGGACACAGTGCAGGGCCCCACCCACCTGCCCCGCTGCCCTGGTCAGTCTGGTCTCAGCCCCAACGTGAAGGAGGGCCCTGCCCCGCGTATCCCGTGTCACCCACGAGGGTCCTGGGCCACCAGCCAGGGTGGGTGGCATAGCAGTGGGATGGGAGTCACTCGTGTGCTCTTGTCCCGTGAGGGCGTGTGCATGCGCGTTCACACGTGTGTGGTGCACGTCCTCTGGGGCTGCAGCACGTTGGTGGCACACACTCAGAGTGAACTTTAGTCGCTGAAAAAAGCACAGGACATCCCTGTGACCCTCCCCGGTGTTAGTGGCTGACGGCAGGGGACCAGCAAGCGTCCATCTGTGTCTGCCTCGGCTGGCCCCAGACCCACAGAAGGCCACCCGGCCTGCCCCATGGCATCTGCCTGGTGTCTGTTGGTCCGAGTTCCAGCCCAGCTCTGAGGCCGGGCAGGGCAGGTGGCTGCGCGGCGGAGGCGGGGCCTCACTCACTGCCCCACAGGGGGAGCTCCCGCTCAGCGCTGTGGGCATCCAGCTGGAGGAGGAGGAGAAGCAGGCCCACTCGTTCCTGATTGAAGGTGCGGCTGACCCCGGCCTCTGCCCATCAGGCCACTGGGAGGGCAGGGAGGGTGTGAGCCTGGCAGACGCCCCAGCTCTTTGGGGACTCTGCGGGGTGCACCACCCCTCACGACGTCTGTGCACCAGGGCCCCTCATCAACACCATCCGCGTGCTGTGCGCCAGCTACGAGGACTACAGCCACTGGCTGTGCTGCCTGCGGACTGTCTCCCGCAGGGACCCGCGCCCGCCGTCCAGCGCAGAGGGCGTCCCGGGGCGCCAGGCGCCCTCACAGGTGAGGCCCTGGGCAGCGGCAGCAGCAGGGCAGAGGGTGGGTCCCAGCACGGCGGGTGGCAGAGAGTCTGGCTCGGCTCACTCCTGGCTGCTGGGCTGTGGGTGGTAGCCGGGGCTCACTCTCCGCGGACGGACAGGCCAGCTGGGGCTCAGGATGCCCGGCGCCCCCCTCCACCCACACCGGCCACTCCCTGCCCGGGTCCTCGGTGCCGGCCCAGCCCGCACTCGTGAGTACCTGGGGGTGGCGGAGGGAAGTGGGGAGGAGGCTGTGAGGCAGGTGTGGGGAGGCCTGGACCCTTGTTCCTGGGGGTGGACTTGGACTGGGGGGAGCTCCCCACAGCCTCAGAGAGTTGCCTGGGAGAGGGTCTGGGGGGGGCTTTCTGGAAGGTTCCTGGTCCCCACAGGACCAGGCTAGTCCTGTCTGCACCAGCATTAGCCGTCGGAGGGCAGAGCTGAGACGCAGTGGCAGCAGCCGGTCACCGAGGAGCAAGGCCAGGGCAGAGGGGCCAGGCACGGCCGCCCCACGGCACCTGTGCCTGGACCTGAACAAGGTGGGCCCAGCTCCTGCCTGCTCGCCCTCTGGCCCTGTCTCCCAGCCCAGCTGGTCCCCCACCCTCTCAGGCCTCTTGCGCAGAAGAGAAGGCGCAGGCTACCTCCAACCACAGAAACCGTCTCTCCCTCCCCTGCCCTGCAGCTGAGCAGGCTGAGCCTGGAGGGTGGCCCTGAGGTCCCAGACCACACCCTGGAGACGCCACACTCCCCACTCTACGCTGACCCCTACACTCCGCCCGCCACCTCCCACCACAAGATCACAGACGTCAGGGGCCTGGATGAGGTCAGTCCCCTGCAGGTGGCAGAAACGGGAAGCTGGGGGTTCCTGGGGGAGGGGTCCCTGGCTCCATGGAGATCCCAGCACAGACCTCGGATGCTCACCGCCCCCC
>RJWJ010012106.1:0-42704 GCA_004363605.1 Indri indri
CTGAAATAAAAAAAAAAAAGTTGCAGAAAATCGAAGGCCTCACCCTAGGACTCCTGAATCGGAGTCTCCCTTTTAACAAGGTCTCCAGGTAATTCATTTGCATATTCAAGTTTAAGAATAGCAGTTGTTGTAGTAATCGTAATGGTTTTTGTTGAGGAATCTATCATTGGTATTATTATTATTAAGGGGATTATTAACCCCCTGGATACATATTGCAGACATTTTTAACTGTTTACACAAGTACGATTTTGTCTCCTCTTACAAAACCCCGGTTTTGTCTAGGAATCCACCTTCCAAGTGCTTTAAGAAAGGTCTCTCCATCTCCTGCTCCAGGAGTGAATCATACTTATACAAAGCCAAACATTCCAGTCTCATCTCCTTTACCCATGACTAGTTTTGGCAAAAGCCAGTAACTCAATCCTAAAAAAAATGGGACCTGTAAGAAGCCTGGTAAAGAGATTTTGGGTCAAGTTTTCCTCATTTTTAACAAGAGATATTTGGGATAAATCAGTCCCTCTTTTGCCACTGAAAATTATTGTAATATCTTATGATTTCAGCATCTATAGCAGCCTTCTAAGCACCATAAAGAAATAGACTGAGGAGAGAGAGAGAGAGAGCAGGTGAGATGCTGTATGACATAGTTGGCCTGCTGAACCAGCCAAATAACAGTACCAGCCTCCTTCATCTTATCTCCGACCTTGGTGTTGCACTATGTGGTGAACGATACGTGCACTACTAGGCCCTGCTTCAGGATTTATTCCTCAGCTGCTTCGAGCATCTGCAGCTGTCAGCAATCAGAGGAGTTCCTCATCTCAAGAGAGCTTCCTCGCCCAAGGTCATGATCGTTCCTGGGGACAGCCTCAGCCCAATGACCAGCAGGTGCAGACATATAAAGGCCTCACCCCATTGCCCACTTTACACACAACTTTACAAAGCTCTCCCAGGATCAAAACTTCCGTGTAATGGGCTGAGGCCTTTCTGAAAATGAACCACAATTCAAGTCTGTCTGATCCTGCTTCCTTCATGCTTTCCAAGGGTTTCACTAATAAACTTCCTGCAGCAAGTCACCAAATTAGGGTTTGCTCTGGAAATCCTGGTCTGTGACTGTATACAATTCCAGAACCACGTGGAGACCAAGATATGTGAGTCCATGCCCAGCAGGTGAATTTCTAAGCAAACATTTGGAGAATCACATCAAAGTAATGCAAGCCGATGAGAGGCCTCAGGTCCAGCAGAGAGTGAAGGACTAGATGAAAAAACTGTCTTTAAAGGATAAGATCTCAGTCCCTCAGAGAAATGAAGAAGCAAGTGATAGCCTCAGGCATGAATGGTCTGGATTCCTGGGTAAATCCAGTGACTCAAATGTAGAAGAATAAGAAAGAAAAAATGTAGTCTTTGTCAGTTTTGCCTCTGATCAGAATAAATGAGAACAAATGAGGTCAAAGTTATTACAAGCTCTGAACTAGATGATCTTGTGTGTTCATGTGGCTTCAGTATTCCATGGTCCCCAAGGCTAGCTGTCTAATATTGATAATTACTGGATTCTCCTTTAAGTAATAGTTCTCAAAACCTATATAGACAGGTTGCCCTACCCAGGGACCACTTGCCCAGTGCTCAGAAACCTCTAGCCGTGGGCGGTAAGTTCTGCTCCTTCCCTCACCCTTTCCTCATCCCCTCTCCTAAATGCTGGCAAAGCCTCTGGGTCTGAGATCTGAGCTGGAATGTAACCTTCCTCACTTGGCTTCTTTCAGAGCGTTCCTATGATTTGAAAGCTGTCATATGATGGCAGTCTTAATAAGCAAAATTTCACAAAAAACTCTTATAGATATTGGCCTAGGCAAAGAATTTATGAAGAAGACCCCAAAAGCAATGACAGCAACAACAACAATAAATAAATGGGACCTGATCAAATGAAAAAGCTTTTGCACAGCCAAGGAAACAATCAATATAGCGAACAGACAACCTACAAAATGGGAGAAAATATTTGCATGCCACCCATCTAATAAAGGGCTGATAACCAGAATCTACAAAGAATTCAAGCAAATCAGTAAGAAAAAAGTCAAACAACCCCATTAAAAAGTGGGCAAAAGACACAAACAAAAACTTTTCAAATGAAGACAGACTAATGGCCAAAAAACATATGAAAAAATGCTCAACATCTCTAATCATCAGGGAAATGCAAATCAAAACCACAATGAGATATCACTTAATTCCAGAGAGGATGGCTCTTATCAAAAAGTCCCAAAACAACAGATGCTGGCATGGATGCAGAGGGAAAGGAACACTCATAAATGGCTGGTGGGACTGCAAACTAGTACAACCTCTATGGAAAGTAGTATGGAGACACTTCAAAGAACTAAAAGTAGACCTACCATTTGATCCAGCAATCCCGCTACTGGTTATCCCTTGCTCCAAAAAAAAGACATTAAGACATTTTATTAAAAAGACACTTGCAAGTGAATGTTTACAGCAGCACAATTCACAATTGCAAAGATGGGAAACAACCCAAGTTCTCATCAATACATGAGTAGATTAATAAAATGTGGTGTGTATATAACATGGAGTACTACTCAACCATAAAAACAAATATTCAACTAATACCTTTTGTAACAATCTGATGGAACTGGAGGTCAATTTTCTAAGTGAAGTATCACAAGAATGGAAAAAAAAAACAGCGCATGTACTCAGTATTAAATTGGAACTAATCAATCAACACTTATGTGCACACATGGAAGTAAAACTCAATGGAAATCAAGCAGGTGGTGGGGAGGAGAAGATGGGTAAATTCACATCTAATGGGTACAATGCACACTAACTGGGTGAAGGGCACACTTAAAACTTTGACTCAAACTGTACAAAAGCAAATTATATAACCAAACATTTTTACCCCTATAATATTCTGAAATTGAAAAAAAATTCCAAAATGATTCTCAGTGTTTCCTAAGAAGGTATGTCAAAGGTGGGAAACTGAGGAGGAAGATGTATTTGAAAAGCCCAATCACATCTCAAATACAGCACATACTGCAAAGAAGCCCTTTTCCAGCCACTGGTGAATACAGTGGCTCAAGAAACAAGGAAAGTGAGGGGAGGAGAGAAAAATTGAAAGAGGTAGAAAGAAGGAAGGAAGGAAGGAAGGAAAAGGAGGGAAGGGGGAGGAAAGAAGGGAAAAAGAAAAGAGAGAAGGAAGGGAGAGAAAGAGGGAGGAAAAGAGGGAGGAAGAGAGGAAGCCAATATTTACACTATTATGTGCCAAGCATTAAGCTAGACATATTCACATACCTTGCTTCATATTTAATGAGGATTAATCCCAGAATGCAGCATCAAGATTGCCAGCACCATGTTGCACGTATAGTAACTAATACTTCAGATGCTTTGTTAACACACTC
The DNA here is from genome assembly GCA_004363605.1 of Indri indri. Classification (NCBI taxonomy): domain Eukaryota; kingdom Metazoa; phylum Chordata; class Mammalia; order Primates; family Indriidae; genus Indri; species Indri indri. The sequence goes on from RJWJ010012106.1 coordinate 3,387, forward strand.
CACCAGCTGCCTGATTCTGATTTTCTATTTGAAATGATGCCTGCTAGAGAGCATGGGGCTAATACTCTAAGACCCAAGTACTCTTAGTAGTTACATTTGTCTTTACCATTTCATCGAGTTCTCTTTCAAGTGCTCAGGCAGTCTGCTCAGTTAGTTGGAGCAACACCGACCCAGACCAGTAACAAAGAGGCATGTTCCACAGTCCCAGAACTAACCCCTAATGGCCTCATGACTTTCCTGTAATTTAGATCTGATGGCGGGGTAGAGAGAGAAATGGAGGAACGAACATGAGGGAAGAGAGGGAGAGGCAGCCCTGCAGATGACCTTGGAGCAGTGTGAACGATGTCTAATGTTCGGCAGTTATGGGCTATCAGACACTAATATACTCTCTGGACTGAACCGAATAGGCCCATTACTCTCGACTGCAATTCGCCATCTGTGAAGTGAGCTGGTGGCTTCAGACAAGACTGCAAATTGCACTTGATACCAGAAGAGACAGGGAGAGGATTGCGATGTAAAACCAAGGGAAGAGCAGACACAGACCTGGACTGACCAAAGGCCATACAAGGATAAGAAGAAATAAACCTTAGCCGTCAGAACACCCCCGGAATGACCCTCGCCATTCACAAGATTGAATTCACAGATCCTAACAGACTGTATGAAAGTTCCTGGGATCAAAGGTTTGGCGTCATTAGCAGAGATGTGCACAGCTGGAGCTGACCAAAACCTCCCACTATAATAAGGCAGCCCTTTTCAGTCTGTTGTTACAATTCATTAGCTCCTTCTGACATTTGTGTGACATCATTTCAGGCAAAGGAAAGAGAAGACAGAGGTCTTAGAAAAAAATGATGGCTGCAGATGCAGGGCAGTTCATCAGTTTTGAATAAAGATGATGAGAATGGCGATAAAAACCCACGATGGTGACTGAGGACAGGTTTTCCTTCCCATCATGAGCTATGCCATCCTGGAGGTCTGGCTTTAAAATTGAACATAAAATTGCATTTTGATCCTGACTCTAGCATTTAGGAGCAGCTGTTATGGACTAAATTATGTTCACCCCAAATTCATATGTTGAATCCCTAAAGTCCACTGTGATTATATTTGAAGATAGAGCCTTTGACAAGGTAACTAAGATTAAAGTAGATCAATAAGGGTGGGGTCCTAATTTGATAGGACTGGTGTCATTACAAGAAAAAGAAGAGGCACCAGAATGATCTCTTTCTCTGCGTGCACACAGAAAAAAGGCCATGTAAGCGCACAGCAAGAAGGCAGCCATCTGCAAGTCAGGAAGAGAGGCCTCACCAGAAACCAACCCTGCTGGCACTTTGATCTTGGACTTCCAGCCTCTGGAACTAATAAAAATAAGTGTCTGTTGTTTAAGCTGCTCAGTCCGTGGTATCTGGTTATGGCAGTCTGAGCAGACTAATAGCAGGAACAATGTTAGCTTAGGTAAGGTAGAATGATAATTTGGATAGTTTGGGGGCATATTCAATATTTATTGAATATCAAGGGCTTAGCATGGTGGTTGGCACATTGTCAGGAACTGGTAGATCTAAGCATCTTCCCAGTGATTTTCCAAACAAAAGAACTATATTGAAGATGCATAAGCCTTCATCTTCTGCCTAAACTGAAGTCGCTGGACATCAGGAGCTATTTAAACTGGGCTCTGCTGGAGCACAGAGAAAGCCCTTCCAGTCTACTTTAAGACGTAGGAAAAAGAATTCAGAAAAGTTAAGGAGCCTGCCCAGGAACACACAATCAAGCCGTAGAGACAGGACCTCACAGGCTAGGTGCCACCTAGCATGATCTACATGGCCCTGATGAGTTGGGTGTAAGTGCAGAGGACACTCGGCATGGCACAGTGAACCTGCCCACTTGAAATATCCGCAGGACTAGCAAGCAAGAGAAAGCAGTCTATTTAAATAAAACATGCTTGGTCAAGTACTGTGGAGAGCTTAAAGCCATCTGTTCTATGAATACTAAGGGAATAGAAAAAGTATTATGGTAAATAAAAAAGCAGCATATACGACTTTTAAAAAAATATAATTCCACATATATATATTCATTAAATTTCCCTGACATCCATTTGACTTTATTCTAGGGAAAAGACACTATGTCACACATCTCGCAGTATGTGTTTAAATACATATACCTTCATACATATAAAAGACTAGAAGGAAATATTCATGTTGTAGAGCAATTTTATTTCTCTTCATATTTTCAGTGTTTTCTATAATTTTAAAATAAGTGTTTATTACTTTTTTAATTCACCAAAATTCATATATTAATCAGATTTCTTCAGTTTTTCCCTGAATGTCTTTTTTTCTGTCCTGGAATCCCACCCAGGATATTACATCAGTTGTCATGTCCTAGGCTCCTTTTGGCTGTGACTGTTTCTCAGACTTCCCTTGTTTTTGAGAGCTTAATGGTTTAGAGAAGTACTGCTCAAGTATTTTGTAGAATGTTTCTCTATGGGGATTTATCTGATGTTTCCTCATGATTAGACTGGGATGAAGACCACTGAGTAAAATTGCCATTTTTATCCCATAATAACAAGGGATACACTATCAACATGACTTAGCACTGTTAATTTTGAGGTAGTGTCTGTCAAATTTCTCCAAAATAAAGTTCCTCTTTTCTGCCCTGTCCACACTGTACTCTGTGAAAGGAAGTCACTCTGAGAAGCCTGTGCTTATGGAGTGGGAGGGGTTTGTTCCACCTCCTGGAGGGCAGAGTACAAATTATTTGGAATTCTGCACTCTGCATTGTGTTCTGCTCTGCCACTTTTATTTATTTATTTACTCATTTATTTATATCACTATGCACTCAAGGATATTTATTGCATACTTTGAAATATAATCCAATACTACTTTATTTTGTTGCTGCAATTTTTCCAGGCTTGGCCATCAGGAGCTTTTCAGTTGTTTCCTGTGTCCCTTTGACATACTATATTATTGTGGGCATTTTGGTTTTTGTTGTTTAGAGCAATGCTTTATTTTCTGACACTAAAATTTGCTTCAAACTCATCTTGTATAGTCCTACTAGCAGCTGTTTCTACCACTCTGACAGTCTTTTTAAAGTGTAATATTTAAACCATTCACACTAAAGTGATTATTGATACAGCTGATTTAATATCCACTCTATTTGTAACTGTTTTCTATTTATCGCATTTGTCCTTTCTTTCCCCACACCCTCTTCTTCTGCCTCCTATGGTTTTAATAAAGGACTTTGTATGATTCCATTTTATCTCCTCTTGTAGCATATCAATTATACTTCCTTCTTAAAGATTTTAGCAATGTCTATGGAGTTTTCAACATAATTTTTAACAAAGTCCACCTTAAAATAATACTATATCACTTCATGTGTAGTGTAGGCATCTTATAATAGAGTATTCCTAATTCCTCCCTCTCATTCCTTATGACATTGCTGGGATTTATTTCATTTATTCATATGTTATAATCACCCAATTCATTGTTACTATTATTACTTTAAACAGTATAAACTGAACATTTTTATTCCTACACACCATTATATTGGTCAGAAGCCTTTTACAAGTATGGATTCACACACACACACACACACACACACACACATACATATACACACACACTCACACTTTTTTGGAGCAGTGACAAATCCATTTAAAAAAAATAAAAATACTATTTACTTTTCCAACAAATCACACCAAGATGCTAATGTAGCATCCTTTATAGACTGCTTTTTGGCCCTTCTTTGGGTAGAATTTCCTTTCATGAGTCCAAAGGCAACCATTTGCCAAGCACCCAGCTATCACATCCATGGAGTAGAGAGCATGAGAGAGAAAAACAAAAAAAGATAGTGTGGACTAAAAATAAGTCACTGGGATGTCCACCGAATCTCACAGCAGGCATGGCACAAAGGCAAAGGATGATAGACCTAGAGGATTTTTTAACCCACCCTTTCTGGCACATTTCTCAACATCAGAGACACCCACCCACCATCTCTCCAAATGCTTCCTTAATGCCGCCAAAGAAACAGGAGCCTGTCTACAAGCCTCTGATTCCAATTTCTCATGCACCATATGCTGAGCCTTCCAAATAAACAAGAAGTTAAGGAGTTCCAAGTTCATTAAGAAGTCATGATTGCATTGATAAGTGTGTGAACTGTTCAGTGGTGCAGAAGTAATTCCACATATAATGCATGTGGTCCCTTCACCCAGAAATGAGCCCCCAGGTTGTTTTAGTTATGATCCAGCAGCAGAAAAAGGAAGTGATATGAGGAAATAGCTCCCCCCGTTACTGTCCATGGATACCTCTTGTTACATAAACGCTGTCCTTGCTATGTTGGGAAGGGGGAAGAGGGAGACAGAGAAAGAGGAGCTAAAATAGTATTAAGGGGAAGGCCACAGGCTTTAAGCAGGGACTGGCTCAAATGGAGTGTTGATTATCTGAAAATCAGGGGTATCTTTTAGATAAAAACATCCAAGAATTAAAATTAGGCTGTTCTCCTAATTTTTCAGCTCGCAAACTGGCTACACATCATCCGGAAAGTTTCATAAAAGCCCTCATTGTAGAGACTCAGAATTTAGTGAACAAATATTTTACCTTATCCTCATCTATGTTATTCGTGGCACTGTAAGTTCCACACATTTCAGGGTTGCCCCTGTGAACTTTATTCTTTTGCACACGAAAAAAATCTCAATTCCTTAGTGTCTATTTGGTTCATTCTGCTACACACCAGTTCCCCAGGGTTTGATAACTGAAGACCTGCTTCTTATTTCCCTTCGATTGTGTAATTAATCTGCAATAAATGAAGGCTCCCAGTGTTTTATGGCACTTCAATTTCCCATTCCCCTCTGACATTTGGAGGGAAAATGGAACACACAGCAAGACCTTTGAACAAGAAGTAATAGCCGTTAAATTGAAACACGATGCAAGGTTTTCCTAACCATGAGTTCATAATACGTGTGTTCATAGAAAGTGATGTGCTTGTTGCCTGCAGCAAAACCAGATGCTCTCTGTTTTCAGCTGATCAGTGTTGCTACAAGGTAGTAGTACAATGTCTAAATTCAAGAAATAGAATTAAAAGGCAGTGTAATTTGCTCTCCAGATGTCCCACAAGAATGACGAGTTAAAATGCAGTGTGTTTAGATTCCATTCAATGGAATCTAGCATAGAATTATGGGGAAATAATTATATTTGTAAAGTGAGACTTGAGATCAGATCCCAGCTTTGCTATTACCCAGCTATGTGAACTTAGGAAAGAAAAGTAACAAGCATGTAGCAAAATTGTGACACTTAAAAAATTAATGCATAGACAGATATTGCCCAGAACCTGTTCAACAGAGGTTATTTGTTAAAGAAAAATGTAAAATAAACACTATAACATTATATTTAAATATCACATTTATGTTTCATATGTAGAAGTCATATTAGTCTGCTGGGGTTGCCATAAAAAAATAAAAAGCCACAGACTAAGGGACTAAACAACAGGAATTTATTTCTGAAAGTTCTGGAGTCTGGAAGTCAAAGCTTAAGGTGCCAGCCTCTTTCCATTGCTTGCAGATGGCTGTCTTCTTGCCATGTCCTCACATGGCCTTTCCTCTGTGCAGGCGCATCTCTGGTGTCTCCCTTTTTGCAAGGACAACAGTCATATTGGAATTGGATTAGGGCCCCGCCTTTAGGACCTCCTTTGTCCTTAACTACCTCCTTTAAAGCCTTATCTCCAAATACAGTCACAGTTAGGGTTAGGGATTCAACATGTGAATATTGGGAGGACATGTTCAGTCTATAACAGCAATATTATAAATAGCACTTGTAGAATGATATTAGAAATACCACTTTAAATTTTTAAAAATAAAAAAATTGTATGTATTTACGAGAAAGTCACTAGAAAATATCAAATGTAGTTTGTCTCTGAATAACAGTAAACCACTTTCTTGTCCTCACCCAATCTCTATTCCTACAAAGTAAACACTGTTTTTAGTTTCTAAGACACTTGGAAATCAGCTTCTCTGATTGGCTCTGACTGTGAACCATTCTAGAAATAAGTAAGTGACTAGATATCCTCCTATTGGAGCTAGGATCCTATTCATTCCCTTTTTTAATGTCTTACCATTAAACTAAGAATTGAAGGGCAGAGAGATAATCAATGATAAGTTCAAATATTGGGAAAATGTTAACACAATTATTAAAAACAGCTTTCATCGTGACCTACTAGCGATCTGGTGATTCTTTTAGGTCTCATTCACTACTTCAATTACTCTCTCATGCTCCACAAAGGGAAATAATAATTCTGTTACCTAGAATAAATATATAATTAATGTGAAGTTGTTTCTGATATGGATATAGGTATAGATATAGCTATTCACTTAACCCCATTCTATCCCTTATCTCATCAATTGCATTTATATTTGCTGAAGTAAGCATAACCATTCCTGAGTATCACTTTGATCATTCCACTTCTTCCCACCAAAAAAAAAAAAACAAGAACTTATTGAAGTTCTCTCTTATTTTTACTACTAGATTATTCACAGATATCTCAGGATGACTTCTGAGATCTTTCTTCAAATGTTTCCACCCAGATCACCAGCATCATTGCTTTATTCATCAAGTCAAACCCCCCCACTACACGAGAGAGTAGATGTTCAGGCATTCTCTGCAAAGCACAAAATTCCAGGTACAATGTACCTTGAGCCAGATCCTGCTTGCTCAGGGACTTTGTTTTTTTACCTTTGATTTCTTCAGTGCACCCAGGATAGGGCCTAGTACATAAAAGGTAAGTAACAGAGAGAGGGAATGCCTCCTCATTCCTTTCTACCTATTTAAAATCCAATCCTAAATTCTCCCCCTCCAGGAGCTTTCTGAAGACAAACCCGGCTGATGGCCCTTTGACTATGTGTTGAAATACTTAGGTTAGCTTTTGGTAACAAGCACATGTTGATAAGTTGCTTTAAGGATGTCATTTCATTAAAATATCATTTAATAGAAGAACTCCACGTCACTCAGAAGGTAGAATGAGCCTTTATACATAGTACATTCAAATGTCATGTTTATCAACTACATAGTACATTCAAATGTCATGTTTATCAACAAATTAAACCAATATTTCACTCATTTTTAAAGCCCATACAACCTGTTATTTCTGAAGATGCAAACAAAGCTAGTAGATACAACAAACTGCCATTAAATAATGTTTTTAAATCCTTACTCTGTGTCAAGAATTGGACTATAGATGCATGATTTCCCATGATCCTCACACAAATCTTTGAAGCAAATTGAGCTTAAACTAGCTTACCCACTAACCCAAGGTCACAGAGTACATAAGCCAGAAAATCAGAATGCAAATGCAAACCAGTCCCACATTTATCCCTCTATGTTTTGGTGCCTTTAAAATCAGATTGTCTACTTATTCCTATGCCAAAGAAAGATCTTGCAAGATGTTTCTCCTTCACACATTCTACAAAGAAAGAAATCGATACACAGAGATACACTTACAACCTTTCTCCCTAAACACACGTAACTTTGAAGAAACAATATCCTATTTAGTTAAGTCAACTTGGTTTGGTTTAAATTGGAAGAGAGGCAAAGAGGTCATCTAGGCAAGTCCTCTGCTACCAAATAAAAACATAACTTAAACATCCAAGATTAATTATTGATCTTTAGACCATCAAGAGAGCCACTAAAATACTGATACATAGACCTTCATCTATCCCTTAATGGTTCAGTGTGGAACTGCCATGGTATTTTAGCAATTTTTGCAAAATTCTCTAGCATTTCTTCAATTAAAAGAGACATGTATGTGGAGCTTTTTACTGTTTGGGTCTCTTTTTTAAAAAAATCCAGCTAAACATTTTTCAAGACAGTAATTACAGATTTCTTCAATCTTTGTCCTGGTGAGAGGAAAAGAAAAAAAAAATTTCATGTGTATACAAGAGGAGATGTTTTTAAAAAGATACAAAGTTTATTCTTCAAGAAAGACCGAGAAAATGAAAGGAAATGTTTTAAGTACATCTGAAACCAAGAGGTTTTCATATGCCTGAGTTTTGATTGAAGTCTTGTTGGATGTGATTACAGGGAATCCTTGATTCCAGAGATGAGTTTTAATCTTGTTGGCAGACGGAGACAGGAGCATATATTTGCTAGTTAATTTTGTATGTAGATCATCTCACTGTGTTTTGATTCAAATGATACAGGATAAGATATTTTCTGCTTGGAATGAGTTGAAGTTGGAAAGAAAAAAAATATGTTATGAGTTTTGAGACCCTTTAGTTGTAGCTCCAGGGGATATCTAGCTGCTGGAAAACTGAACTAGTATTGCCTGGGATAGAACTATCTCTTTATAGATTTTGTGTGTATATTGGTTTTATTGAAATTTTGCTTCTTTGACAGCTGACTACAAAAGTCCCATCAAGCCACATCCAAAGATTAGGACTTTAGTTGAGGAAAATTCCAAATACAAAGTCCAGGCAGGAGGTTCTACAAGGGTGGTGGAAACTAATAATAATATATTCATTCTCCACAAAATGCCAACTTGACTTTTTGGCAGTACAAGTTTGGAAAGGGAAATCAAAAATCAGGAATTATCAAGCAAGATATTAGTGCCCTTTGGCATATGACTTTGCAGTCCCTCCCACTTAGAGGTTCATCGAACTTCCCCACCGCTTGTCTTTGGGATGTGTCATGTGACTTGCTTTGGCCAGCAGAATGTCAGCTGATGCTATACAAGCAGAAGCTTGAAACATGCTTGCTGGGCTGAGCTTTTACTCTTGTTCTTCTGCCACCAACATGAAAACAACCTATCTCAAGTGACTCACTAAACTCAAAAGGACAAGTGACACAAGGAGCGAATCTGACCTGAATCCATGACCTGGAGCAGAGGTCAACCAGCCAAGCCCAGCGGAGACCAGCAGAACCATTCTAGCTGAACACAAGCTTGTGAGTGAAAATGAATAATGATGGTTTAAGCCACTGAATTTTAGAATGGTTTGTTACACAGAATTTGGGGGGATAATGAACTAACAGAGGGTTTTAACCAGTTTTGTTCAAAGACTTCCTTGAAAATATGATGAAACCTGTGGATCTTTTCTACTAGTAGAAGTATATTCATAGGGTGGCACACATCTGTAATCGCAGCTACTTGACAGGCTAAAGCGGAAACACAGATTGAGCCCAGGAGTTTAAGGTTGCAGTCAGCTATGATTGCACCACTACACTCTAGTCTGAGAGTCAGAATGAGACCCTGTCTCTGAAAAAAAAAAAAAAAAGTATCTCACAAAGATATCTGCACTGCCATGTACACTGAAGCTTCCTTAACAATAGCCAAGATATAGAAACAACCTAAGTGCCCAACTGCAGACAAACGCATAAAGAAAACAGAGTACAAATACACACACACACACACACACAAACACACACACTGAAATATTATTCAGCCTTCAAATATAAGGAAATTCTGTCATTTGCAGCAACATAGGTGAACATGGAGAACATTATGCTAAGTGAAATAAGCTATACACAAAAAGAGAAATACTGCATGATATCAATTATATGTAGAATCTAAAAAAGTCAAACTCATAAAAACAGAGAGGAGAATGTTGGTTACCATGGGCTGGGGGATGAGGAATGGTGAGATGTTGGATAAGGGGTGCAAACTTTTTGGCTATAAGACAAGTTCTGGAGATCTAATGTACAGCATGATGACTAGAGTTAATAAAAATGAATTCTGTACTTGAAATTTGCTGAGAGTAGACTGTTTCTCACCACAAGGGAAAAATGGGTAATTATGTGAGGTGATAGATATGTTAATTAGCTTGATTGTGGTAATTATTTTATAATGTATACATATTTCAAATCATCACTTTGTATACCTTAAATGTATACAATTTGTCTTTGTCAATCTTACCTCAATAAACCTGAGGGGGTATAAGAACATTATCAGGATAATTGGAAAAACTTGAAAGAGGTCCATGGATTTGATGCTAGCAATTATCCATGTTAATTTTCTGATTTTGATAATTGCATTGAAGTTATATAACAGAATGCCTTTGTTAGTAGAGATTACACTTTAAAGTATTCAAGGATGTTAAGGCATCATGAGAGCAACTTCCTTCCAAATGGTCCAGGGAAAAAAATTCTTTGAACTATTCTTGCAATCTTTGTGAAAGTTTGAAAGCATTTAATGAGAAAAAAAGCTGAATTATTATAATTTCATTTTGCTTTCAGTTTTTGTAGGCTTTTGTTATTTATTTATTTGTTTTTTAGTAATGGGAATGATCTTTAAGCTGAATTGAGAAATAGAAGCTAAGATAAATGAAAATGTGGTAAGAGTATCTGGACCAGAATGAATTCAACCACAGAATGCTAAAATCCAGGTATGTTAGCAGAGTCACTAGCTGAAATCTCTGAAAATCCACAGAGAATTGGAGAGATGCCAGATTATAGGTGGAGAAATTCCCTCCCCCCAACACCCATTTGGAAACTACAAGCCTGTGAACCCAAGAAATGTTTTGGAACAGGCTAAGGATACAGTGCGGTGTTCAGAAATGACTGTGGTGATCATTTGGAGCCACTTGTACTAACTGAAAACAAGCCATTCTTCCCTTTCCCTTTTTTTCTTTGAACAGGTAGTTTTAGGTTGATAGATCATGGTATCTTTGTAGTTTTCATACTCTTTGAGGATGCGAATTATGTCTTCTTTATCATGTACTATCAGAGACTAATACTCTGCAGAGATAAGAGGGTGCTCAACAAAAGTTGTTAAAGCAAGGGAAAGAGACAAGAAAGGAGGCAAAAGTGGAGAGAAGGAAGAAAGGGAGGGAGTGAGGGAGGAAGGTAGAAGATAGGCAGGCAGACATGGGATATATGGATTTTTAAAAGTATTTGGTAGTCCCTTTAGATGAATCAATAAGTGACCAAATAACCATACTGAAAAACAACTTCATTCATGAAATAATATAAACCTGTTCAAGATTTAGCATTTGCATCTTCCATTTCCTTCAAGTCCTTCTTTAATCCTAATTCTCCTGTCTTATCTATCAAATACTTTGAAAGCATAATCTACCATTCACTCTTACTTTCACTTCCACTGGTCTTCTTCAGTATATGGGAATCTGCCTTCAGCTTCATCACCCTACAAAAATTTCTCTCTTATTGGGCACAAATGGCATTCTAATTTCCAAATGCAAAAGCATTCTTTGAATCCAACCCTATAGAAAACAGCTTTCCAAGATCATTTCTAACTAAAGTACTGTGACTTTAATCTCTTTCCATTGTATGTATGCCCATATTAAGACAGACTTCTTTATAGCATGTTGAAGCTGTTATTAATCGTGTTTATGCCAATTTTTAAACTCAAAGCAATTTAGCTTTTCAAAGAGCTTTTAAAATACATTCTGCACATGGCATATGATTTAAGAGACTCTGAAAAGGGGAATAATAAGAGGCGATGAGATAAAGATATATGAAATAATGAGACTGATATAAAAAATCTAATGGTGTGATCTGATTAACCTTGTCCTGTAATACAAGACTATGACAGCATTTAGATCAAAGGAAAGTGATCTTTACATAACGTAAAATTAATCTATAGAACACTGAATCAAGGGATACTATTGAGGCAAATTGTTCAGCAAGTTTAAAGGTGGGAATGAATAACCTTTCAGATAAGGAGAAACTGCAGAGTCCATTCCAGAGGCTGAGAATTTTAAAATCATCTCAGTTCCCATGATAGAAGGCAGAGATAATCACCATCTAAATGCCTTGCAATCTATTGTAGCTAGAGCTCTCAGCATATGAAACAGAAATTCTTTGTTTAGACAGAGCCCAGTTAAGTATACATATTTGCATGAATATGCACATACACTAACACAAAAACACAACACAACCCTGTTATGAAGAAGCAAAAAAGTAAATAAATAAAAGCAAACATTTGATAACAGACTTAAACCTAAGGCATGAAACCTTAAAAATTCTAAAAGAAGATGTTGGGAAGACCCTTTCAGACATTGGCCTAGGCAAGGAATTCTTGAAGAAGAACCCCAAAGCAATCGCCGCAGCAACAAAAATAAATAAATGGGATCTGATCAAATTAAAAAGCTTCTGCACTGCCAAGGAAACTATCATTAGAGTGAATAGACAGCCCATAGAATGGGAGAAAATATTTGCTCTCTATTCATCTGATAAAGGGCTGATAACCAGAATCTATCTAGAACTCAAAAAAATCAACAAGAAAAAATCAAACAACTCCATCAACAAATGGGCAAAAGAAATGAACAGAAACTTTTCAAAAGAAGATAGAATAATGGCCAGCCAAACATATAAAAAAATGCTCAACATCTCTGATCATTAGAGAAATGCAAATCAAAACCACAATGAGATACCACCTAACCCCAGTGAGACTGGCCTCTATCAAAAAATCCCAAAACAACAAATGCTGGCGAGGATGCGGAGAGACAGGAACACTCTTACACTGGTGGTAGGACTGCAAATTAGTGCTACCTCTGTGTAAAAGAATTTGGAGATACTTGAAAGAGAGCTAAAAATAGAAATACCATTCGATCCAGCAATAGCACTATTGGGCATCTATCCAAAAGAGCACAAAACATTCTATGATAAAGACATCTGCACCCGAATGTTTATGGCAGCACAATACACTATTGCAAGGATATGGAAACAACTCAAGTGCCCCTCAATCCATGAGTGGACTATTAAAATATGGTATATGTATACAATGGAATATTACTCAATCATAAGAAACGACAGTGACCTAGAACCTCTTATACTTTCCTGTATTCAATTTAGGCCCATTATCCAAAGTGAGGCACCACAAGAACGGAAGAATGGTCTCCACTTGTACTCGCCATCAAACTGGTACTAACTGATCAACACTAGGGTGATCACATGGCAGTAATACTCTCCAGAGATTAGGGGGATTTGGCGGGGAGGTAAACCCACAACTAAAGGACACGGGGAGCATTGTAGGGGGGAAGGGCATGCCTTTAACCCTCGCTTGGGTGAGGCAAAGACACAAAGTATATCCACAATGTTTGTACACTCATAATACCCTGAAATAAATAAAAAATAATAATAAAAAATAAACAGGCCGGGCGCGGTGGCTCTTTCCTGTAATCCTAGCACTCTGGGAGGCCGAGATGGGCGGATCGTCCTGAGCTCAGGAGTTCGATACCAGCCTGAGCAAGAGCGAGACCCCGTCTCTACCAAAAATAGAAAGAAATTAACTGGACAGCTAAAAATATATATAGAAAAAATTAGCCGGGCATGGTGGTGCATGCCTGTAGTCCCAGCTACTCGGGAGGCTGAGACAGTAGGCTTGCTCAAGCCCAGGAGTTTGACGTTGCTGTGAGCTAGGCTGACGCCACGGCACTCGCCCCAGGCAAGAGAGTGAGACTCTGTCTCCAAAAATAAAATAAAATAAAATAAAATAAAATAAATAAATAAATAAATAAAGCAAACATTAAATGACTAAAATTATATTACCTAATATTTTTATTGAAGAAAAAGAAACATGGCTGATCATTTGAATGACATCCTTTCTATAAAACCATGTTGATTAAAATACCAGTATAATACAGTTCCAATTTTTTTCTAATGGTCAATTTTATAATATTTATTATAACTAGAGTTATCTGGTAGCAAAATATCTTAGTGACTAGATTAGCAGCTTGGAAAAGAGTCAAGAATCCAAGGTCCCAGTTTAAGCTATGTTTTTAATTTGTTACGAGCCTTCAGCACCAGGATGTGATGGAAGACATAATAACTTTGAAGCCAGACAGTACTGGGTTTGAATTGCAAGACTAGAATGTCTTCACCAGTTGTGTGACTATTTAGTTATTTAAATTATGACTCTCCATTTTGTTTCTGTAAAAGGGGAAACTCACATGACTATAATAGGGACTTAAAATTCCCTTTACATTGTGGATACCCAATAAATATAATTTTTCTTTCTTCATTGACCAGCCTAGAGTTTTAGTTTCCACATCTATAAAATGAAGACAATAATTATTGGCCAATCTACCTTAAATGATTGCTGAGAAGATAAAACAAGATTATATATGTGAAAATACTTTGTAAAGTGAAAATTAACCACAAAGATCAGGGTAGAATGCTGTCCTTATTATTCATTATTGACCCTTGTACAGAGATGTCAATGGTAGACGATATACCAAGAATACATGAGAACCCAAGGACCAAATAAAGCATTTACAATTTTCTTTCTTATTTGTTTATAAATATCTTTTATTTATGAGGACTACATAATAATAACAATAATTTTTTACCTTTAAAAATATCAGTATGATGAACAAATGTTGAATCTATTCACTACCCTCTACTAGTCATATGGCATTAGGGTGAGTCACTTGAAGGTGAATTTTGTCTTAGGCAACATGCTGGATATGTTACAGATATCTCATTTAAATCTCATAACAGCCCAAAGATGTATTATTGCTTCCGTATCCTCATACTTCCTGAGTATGGATCAGAGCCAATGTACATAAATCACTAAACACAATACATGATAAGCATTCTATAAACAATCACTATAGTTATTATTACCATTATGGTATCATAAATGAAACAGTGATTTCATTTCTTTTGCAGACAGGAAAGCTCTTAACCAGAGTCTGAATGTTTGCATGTAGTTAGAAAACTAACTATACACACACACACACACACACACACACACACACACACACACACACTGTCTAATGGCCCTTTTAGACTCAGATCATACATATTATTTACTTGTCTGAAAACCATCCCCAAAGACCAGAAACCTGGATTCTACCTAAAAAACTGAAATAAGCAGCTTGGAGAGGGAAAGGGAGATGTTAAACTTATTTTTATTTTTATCAACAATCACGAGACCTCAAAAAAAAAAAGTCCTATTCTGGAGTGGACTCCAAGACTGAATTTTCCTTTTCCTTTAGCAGTTCTGGTTCAAAATCATGTGCCCAGAGAAAGCTCTGGTATGGAATCAAGCAAAAGCCTTTCTGTGCTACATGATATGTTTCCCAACTTGTTAGCACCACCATCACCCTTGGGCATTTCCCAGAATCCCATTCTATATGGTTCTAAGTCGGAGTTTGCCAATGAAAGAAACCGACAAGAGATTTAGAAAGTAAAAATGAAGTAGAAGCCATTAATCTTAAGAGGTCAGGAGGGTCAGTGAGGCACCTTGCCTTGACTTGACAATTTTCCAGACCCCCTCAGAGGCTTCCCACTCTTCAGTTACAGCAGCTCCACAGGATTTGCCATGGACTCCTTCTTTGTAGTAGCTAGACTCAGGTCACTTCCCAAACTTCCTCGAACATTCACCGGGTTCTACCCATGTCAGTGCTTTGGGGCTGAAGTGGTTAGTGACTGTTTCTCCAGTCCTCTAGCTACAGCCTTCACTCCCCAGCTCCTCCCACATTCACATATGTGCTAATGCTTACACTAAACCTTCACTTCTATGATTTTTGCAGTGGCTCTGTTTTCCTGACCAAACTAGACTATTTCAGGATACCTTTGGAAGTGCACTCTGAATTAAGCTGTATCAGCTTGCCTGTCTGTGTAACAGGGTTGAATATGCATACCCTGTAAATCAGAGGTAATAATTTTTTTTTCTATTTTCTAAGACTTGTCTCATCAAGTGCTTAACCTCAATTCCAATTGTCCAGGTGAAATTATCTGGAAGTCTTAATAGTCTGATGATGCCTAAGGTAAAAGGGGAAATCATTCATGATGGGATTTATCCTGGTGTCTTATGCAGGAAAGTAATTATAATCCGGAATATTTTGCTGGAAAATATGGGACTGCTGGCAAAATCATAAATCCCAAAGTTGTCAGAGCGAATAAAGAATAGGCAAGAGTCACCTCAGTTGACAGGGAACTTAAGTGGTCAGCTGAGGAATGATGGCATGGGGTTTCACCTAGTTCCCCAGATTGGGAAATAAGAAGACCTCTTGCAATTCAGATCACAGGTGGAGGTAGGACAGGATGGGAAGTCCGTCAGATGAAGAGGTGATATGAGTCTAGTTTCAAAAGCTGTAAGAGTCAGATACTTAAGAAACTGCCAGAGTATGGTGATTATATACACTGAAAAATAAAGAAAACTTGGAAAGAAAGTAATAAAAATTTGTCTCAAAAAAATAGTTGATTTTAAAAGCTTCCCTAAACATTAATTTATTTTTGGATAAGATGTAAATTTTACTTTATCCACACTGGCATATTTTGCTCCAGGAAGATATTTTTGGAGGACTGAAACAGACATGTATTTGTTCTCCAGAAAATAAAGGTATGATCTCACCTAGATAAGAATTATGCCACGGTGCATGTAACTGAGATTCTGAATTCTTTTTGCAAAAGAGCTTTTCAGTGGGCCATACTTGATATTTAAATTTTAAATCGGGATCAATGCAGAATAATGATAACTATGAATTTTCCGTCTCCCACCCATTCAATTTTCCATCATCTTTCCCCTCTTTATATGTCCAATAAAGTAGTGAACAGACACATACCACCATCACTTCCTCAAGATGATACTTAGCCTGTTAGTACAATTGATCACCATCAATAAAAAAGCATTGTTTTGACTCTCTTTGTGTATTTGTTATAATGGTCACTTAAAATTAATAGATGAATATTTTGAATCAATGTGTCTTCACCGTATCTTTAAAAATCAAATTAAAAGCCTCCTCGATATACCACATGTGTCTCAGGGTATTCCCAGTCTGACTGGAGCCAGAGAAACCAATATGAGATTGAATTTAGATGTGCTGTTGTTCGCTTAATCATTCATTCTCTATTTGTGGATAGTCTATTATGTTCCTGGTGCTGAAGTAAGCAGTTTGGAGAGGGAAGGAGAGATGAGGACGGGGAGACACAGTCTCCTACTGATTCTAATCACAAGTTTCAAAGAGAAAAGAAGAGATACACAGAATGCACTTTGAACAAGTGTTTCAGAACCTCTAACTTATATGCTAAAGTAAAACCAAGTATAAGAAGAGTTCAGTATTTCCTCCCTTAATGCGGGTGACAAGTTCTTGGAAACTGGGACCTTAAGTAAAAGACAGGTACATACAAGGAAACCCATTT
This sequence comes from Indri indri, assembly GCA_004363605.1. Lineage (NCBI taxonomy): Eukaryota > Metazoa > Chordata > Mammalia > Primates > Indriidae > Indri > Indri indri. The sequence goes on from RJWJ010012106.1 coordinate 20,462, forward strand.
TTTTTCTCATGAACTTTATAAGGAAATGACATTATTCGAGGATGTACTGCTTCACTAAAAGTCACCTATCGACAACATTAAGTGGGGACTTACTGTACTGATAAAAAGCGACAGGAATTCACTGGAGAAAGTGATCATGCTGGTTGTGGAGTACAGATGCAGACTTCCTGAAGGGACGTTGAAGGATAGGTAGAGTGATGAGAGAGGCATTACTGAAAAGCAAGGAGACAAGCAAAGGCAGAGGTAGAAGAAAGAGGATGCGTAGAGAGAGCCATAAGTAGATCAGCCTCAACCCTCTGCTGCTTCTCACTCTCACCTCTAGGTCTTTGCGCATGGTACTCATCTCCTTTTCACATAGCCACACCCTTTAGTTTAAACCTCTCTTGAACATAATTCTGGAGAACAAGTCCTAACTTAAACTAGGTTAAGGATCTCTCTTTTGTTGTGCCCTTCCCCAGTCATAGAACTCACCACTCTCAACTATAATTGCCCATCAACTTTTGGTGTCCCCCACTAGGCTATGGATAGTTTAAGAGCAAGGACTCTACAGTAGGCTGAATAATTACCCCACCCCACACCCTAATCCCCAGAAGCTATGAATATGTTACCTAACATAGATATAGGGCCTTTAAAGATGTGACTAAGTCAAGGATCTTGAGATTGGGAGATGATTTTAGAATATCTGGGTGACCCGATATAATCGCAAGAGTAGTTATAAGAGGCGGGCAGGATGATAAGAGTCAGAGAGAGAAGATAGAGTGATGGAAATAGAGGCCACAGAGGAGAGAAGATGCTAAGCTCCTAGGTTTGTAAATGGAGGAAGAAGCCATGAGCCAAAGAACGCAGGCAGCTCTAGAAGCTGGAAAAGGCGAGGAAAAAGATTCTCCTTTAGAGCCTCCAGGAGGGACACAGCCCTGCCAACACTTTGATTTGAACCCAGGGCAACTGATTTTGGACTTCTGACCTCCAGAACTGTCATACAATAAATTTGTGTTGTTTTAACCAACAAGTCTATGGTCATTTGTTATAGCAGCAATAGAAGACTGCATAGACTCTATCTTATGCCTTTTTCCCCCTGACACCTAACCCAAGGGCTTGAACAAAATGCATATCCAATTAACGAAATTATCATATGAAAGAAAAAATGTTGTCTGCAATATGGAGATTGAAAGTCAAAGATAGGAGTGATGGAGACGTGGGCAATATCATAAGGGATCCTGAATGATCTTGAGATTGAACCTCAAATGAGCTAGTGCAGGAAGAGTGGCCCTTTTTCTTGAAATGGGTAAGGAGAAGGATGAGTTGCCAATGACTGGATATTTGCTGCCACAAAAAGCTAGAATGTGTCTGGAAAAATCTAGAAAATAATTGAGGAAAGTTACAATCCAAGCCTTCTTATTGCCCCCAGAGTTTTTAGTTTTTTATTTTTTGTTGCTGTTTTTATTATTTTTTATTTTTTATTTTTGCTCCCAGAGTTTTTAAAAGAAGAGCTTTGACTTGAAAGAGTTCAACTGTGAATTTGGCTCCAAACAACCAGGTTTGGCGATAAATTAACAAAAGACAGAAATGACATTCTGTCTCTTACTCATTTAACTTGAAGTGACTTCAACTGTTAGTTGATCTAGATTAGATTTTTTAACCTCATTTTCAGAGGGCCAGTTAATCACACCGTTCACTTCTTGCTACACTATCGCTATTGACTTGCATAAGATTTCTTTCTTGTATTACTTATTTTCATTCATCCCAAATCTCTGTTCTAATATATTTGATGTTTACCCTTTTATTTGTATGGGCTCTTGTAAAAACATGTATTACTGTTTTCTCTGCATACATTTTTTACATAGTGTTATGTTATAAATCTCAGTTTGTGTCTTACTTTTTTCAAAAATCTGGTGCTGTATTTTTTTAGATTTACCCATGTTGCTATATACAACTGTTCAATTGCTTCTGAATGCCACATAGTGCTCCTTGGTGGAACCTATGACATTGTACCTATTTATTTCTTCAGTGATGGAGATTCAGCTAATTCGGTTTGCTTCCAAATCTTTACAAACAATGCCACAATAAATATCACCACACATGTCCCCTTACCCATCCATGTGAGCCTTTGTTTGAATGTACACCCAGATGACCTGCTGGATCACACGGCACATATATACATAATTGTACCAAATACTGCTAAATTTCTACCCAGAACAACTACCTACACAAGTTCTCACTTCCATCAGGAATTTATCAAGGTGCTTATTCTTCCACGGGACAGAGGTGAAACCGAGGAGTAAATGGCTCAGGTGTGCAATAGCAGAGGAAGCCACTGGGACTTCTCTTAGTCAAAGCCAATCACACCCTGAAGCTAAAGTTTTCCTGGCTGGATGAGAGCACCATCCCTCCAAAGGAAGCCTGTGACGAAAATAAATAAATAAACACAAAGGAGCAGGTGAAAAAATATTTAACAAAAAAGATGTTTTCACTTTCCTTCCTCCCTGCATTTACACTTTCTGCCTTTACCCCTTTTTCCTCTGTGAGGAGCAAAAGATTCTCAGGCTCCCAGGTGCGGAGTGGGAGGGAGGCACGAGAGAAGAGAAACTCAAGGAGAGAGCTCTGTCCACTCTGGTCTTCTCTGCCCCTCGGGTGACACTTTTATGAGCACTTCTTGTCCCCTCTGGCAGTCTAAGATAGTGTTTGGGTTTCAAAAGCATCCTCCACTGAGGCAGAGCCTGATCTGCAGAACTGAAAGTGGGGTCGAGTCCCCCTCGTGTTGTGAGATAAGGGAAGGGTCAGAGCCATGCGGCCAGAGAGCTGTTTATTCCAGCTCCATTCCGGGAAGGCTAAAATGCTGCTTACTATCCCCAGGCATCCTTCGAAGCCAGAGGCTGGGGCTGTTCCTCCAGATGTGCCTTTGCAACCACTCAATCAGTTGGCACCCACCCGGCAAGATTTCAAAACTCCAAGCCAGGGAGTCCAGATGCTCAGCATCTTCCACAGTGAGATTCAGGAAGCCAAGAGGATGACTCACCGACACCTCACTCATCATTGCCAACCTGAGCTTACGACCCCCTCTGCCCTTCATGCAGCAAGGGGACATGGAGAAGGAGCTATTAGGTCAGTCAAAGGTGGATTCCTGGACTTAATTCTGCCCCAAGTGCCTAAATAATGCAGAATTTGGAGGACATGGTGTGGAGGGCCAAGGAAGCATCTTGTGCTCTCCTGTCTCATAGAAGAGTGTTGGAACAAGCCTGGAGAGTCCCTGCCAGCACACGCTCCATGCCACCAACCTCATTTTCTTCCCTGTGTGAGGAGAGATGCAGGCAGAGATTCAGATCCTGCTGGAAAGGACTCCCCAAGTCGGCAGGTGGTACCAAATCAGATGGCGTCTTTTCCACAAAGCTCTACCTCTCCTCTCCTCTATGCTAGCTTAATAATAACAATAATAATAATTACTAGCATTTGCAACCTTCACTGTAGCATTATCCTACCTACCACATAATTAAATAAGGCTAAAAAATCTGTCACTTGTCTAAGCTCTTGATAACAGCAGAGCCAGGATTTGAACCCATATCTCTTTGACCCTGGAAATTACTCTCTTAAGTATCAAACTACCTCTCCACTACATAGTTTTTCTAGTTCTATATTTATCCTGAATCATTTATTCATGTTATTCTGCGAGCGTGAGGGCAGGGATGATGTTTTACTTACTTTTGCTTTCCCCCACCTCACAGTGCCAAGCACAAAATAGTATTAACAGCAAACACTTACAGAGCACTTACTATTTTCCAGGCACTATTTCAAGAACTTCACATGGCTTAAATCATTCAGTTGTCTCAATGACTCTATAATATAAGCTCTATAATTTGCCCCATTTTATGGATAAGGAAATTGAGATACACAAAAGTTAATCAACTGGTCCAGGGTCACATAATTAATAAGTGGTGGCCCTGAGCACTCTGGATTCAGAGTTTGTCTTTTTAACCCATATATTACTCTGCCTTTGAAAGCAATAAATGTCTGTAGTTATTGCTTTCAAAGGTGCATTCTTAACCCTTTCAGGTCAGCAGCATTTCATAGCTTTGCTTCCACAAAAAAAAAAAAAAAAAAAGTGCCTTATTCAGGGTACATAGATTCAAGGCATAGCCTGGCCCAGAGCATTCATGCCAGAAAGGGAAAACCCCAGCCTTGCAGTCAGTGCTTCTTCCCCATTCCTGTCAACAGATCGGCATTTATCTTAGTCATCAACTCTTGGGCTTTTGCCATGAATGCTTAATATCATCATGTGCATTTCTGTAATAATGGAACTTCTTTCAATTATTCAGAGTATTATTTGCCTGCTCCTAGGTGCCACAGAGCAAAATGTTACCCCAAGAGCCTGGGAGAATTATTGAATAACCAAGGCATTCAATGAAAGAAAGACCTGGTTGACCCTTAGGTATCTTATGTTAATATTTTAATTATAAGCATTTCCACATAAGACAGAAAGTCCCAAAGTACATTACCTGAAAAACTGGCTCTGCAGATGTTGTAATAGCTATTTCACTTACATATGAGATTCTTTGATCTGATAAGTTGGAGAAAGCCTGAGTTAAAAAGCAAAGCCAGATTCTTTCCTGCAGGACTTCTCTGAGCATTTAGCCCTCTTTAACATATACTGTGGTTCTGCTAGACTGACCTACAGAAAACAGCTCTTCACCAATGGTTCAGAAAGAAATGGGCATGCTGTATTTGAAATGAGGCTTCCTAGTACAGTTTCACACGGCATAAAGGGAGAAATCATGTTAGACCAGTGGTTCCCAACCTTTTTGGCACCAGGGACCAGATTCATGGAAGACAATTTTTCCATGGACCAGGGTGGGGAGCAGGGGAGGAGATGGTTTCGGGATGATTCAAGTACATTATATTTATTATATTTGCAGTGCTACCCAGCACTAGCATCACCACCTCAGCTCCACCTCAGATCATCAGGCATTAGATTCTTGTAAAAAGCACACAACCTAGATCCCTCACACGCATGTGCTCCTATGAGAATCTAATGCCCTGCTGATCTGACAGGAGGTGGAGCTCAGGCAGTGATGCCAACCACGGGGAGCAGCTGTAAATACAGATGAAGCTTTGCTCACTCTCCTGCTGCTCACCTCTGCTGTGCAGCCCAGTTCCTAACAGGCCATGGACCGGTACCAGCCCATGGCCCGGGGGATTGGGGACCATTGAATAGACAAAAACACTGTTTACTACTCATGTCTGATTGGGACTTATCCTGAACCCTGGGACCCAATAAACGCAGACAGTGAGTGGTCAGCATCCAGGTTAACACTGCAAAGGGACTAAATTAGACATAGAGTAGCTGAGAAGAAATGATATTGGGTAGGGCTGAAAAGGTCAAGAAGCTGAGGACATTGGATCTCACATCTAAATTATCTCAATCATTTGGTCTGAGACTCGTGAGCAGCACAGGAGTTGCAGAGGCAAGCAAATTATCTGCCAACATTTTAGATCACATGCTGATGCTAAAGAAAGGCACCATGGTTTGATAACAAATCCTGCTTTCTACAGTTCTCAGATAGTTACCACCCCCCATTAACCCTCCCTCGATACACTGTAACTCATAACAAGCTTAGCTTTCTGAAATAAAAATGTCATGATATTTTCCTTATACAAAATCCTTTAATGGTTCCTCACTGTATTTTGTCTAAAATCCAAACTTCTTAGCTTGGCATTCAAGGTCTTTCATCGGATGGTCTGCACCTTTTCTACCTCCCAGGAATCCAGTAGGGTGCTACTCTGCCACTGAGCCCCACTCTCCAGCCGCTGGCAGTTCCCCAGGTCACACTGCTTCCTCATGTCTCTGCTCTGTCTCACACGTGGACCTTCTGCCTAGACACAACCTCAGTCCATCCCCTCGCCCCCTGCTCAGAGTCAATCCCAACATTTCCATTCCAGGAAACCTGACTTGACCACGTCCCAAGGTCACGGGTTCACCTTATTTGTTCTCAGTGCACTTTGAGTAAATCTGTCGTCTCACAGGGCACCTGTTTCATTCACCTCTCCGTCCTCAAAGGCTAGCACAGCATGGTGTGGCACATAGCCAGGGCTTCATGTAAGTGGAGGGTCCCACTTCACAAATGGGGTGGAAACAATAGCTTCCAAATGTGGCTCCCACTCATGCCCCAACCTACCCAGAGGAGCAGGAAATCTCCTCTCTCCCTATGCAGCACTCATCTCCCCTGCGCCCTGCATGCCCCACAATCTCCCATCTCGAAAACACCAGGTAAGCTTTCTTTTGCCTCCATTCTGGAGTCACAGCTCAGTGGTGTCCCCTCGTGGCAGGAATATCCCACAACAACTATAGGAAAGTGCTTGAGAAAGCCATTTGCTGTTGCTCTGGGCTGCCTGTCTCATCTAAAGCAACAGTGTGGAAGCCAGATTTCCTGATCTAGTCTCTGTTATTTATCCAGCTCTCTAGTGAGAATGCAAATGTTCTTCAAAGTATGAGGGGAAAAAAAATCTCCTCCTTTGTAATACTGAGTCAAATTTGATCCACACCAAAATTGACCCAGTTTCTAGTATGACAACTCTTGAACAGGCTTCTCTCTCCATGTCTTATGGGCACAAATTTGCCATTAAAAGGTGGACAAAGACGGGGAAGGGTAAGAGATCATTTTGTCAAAGACATAGACTTCCTCTTCCCCCTTCGCCTTCAACAGACTCAGCACAGGAGCTACTTTATTTGCCCCACTCTGTCCTCTTGCCAGTGATTTTATGACAGAAAGCTTGGGACCAATTCTTGCCCCAGGGATTTGATCAAAGTTAACCTGGTCCACCCCAAGAGGCTCCAAGGCTCCAGTGACTTCTCATCTTTAGGATCTCTTTCTCTTAACTCCTTATACAAATGGGTTCACATTTCTTAAACAACTTTCACCACATAGCAATAGTTTTTTTTCTCTCTCATACACACACACACACGTGTGTGTATGTATATATATATATATGTGTGTGTGTGTGTGTGTATGCATGTGTGTATATATGTGTGTGTGTAAATATATATATATATATTTAAGTGAGGAAGAAATCCAACAGATCCGAGCTGCAAATCCTACCAAAAAGGGGGGCCAGACTGACAGAAAGAACACAGGTCAATGCCTCCCCATCCACTCACACACCACTGCCTACCCAGGAAAGGCTTCTTTGCCTCATGCTATGGTTTGAATGTCCCCTACAGACCTCATCCTGAAACTTAATCCCTAATGTGGCTGTCTTAATCCCTAATGTGGCCTACAGTGGGGCCTTTCAGAGAGACATTCATGGATTAATGGATTATCATGGGAGAACTGGTAGCTTTCTAAGAAGAGGAAGAGAGATCTGAGCTGGCACCTTGGCCCATTCGGCTCCCTTGCCATGTGATGCCCTGTACCACCTTGGGATTCTGCAGAGAGTTTCCACCAGCAAGAAGGCTCTTACCAGACATGGCCCCTCAACCTTAGACTTCTCAGCCTCCATAACTGTAAGAAATAAATTCCTTTTCTTTATAAATTACCTGGTTTCAGATATTCTGTTATAAACAACAAAGAATGGACTATGACACCCCCAAATCTCTCCAGGAAGGTAAAAAGTTGATCCAGGCTTCCATGCCCTGAGCCCAGCCAGTCCTCACAGAATCAAGCCAAAGGTGTTCCCGCCAGGTTCCTGCAGCCCCTTTATTGTTTCATTTTAGCAACTCATTGACATTTCTATTTCTTATTAATCAGCTTTTACACATTTTATAAATTGTCCTGGTAGCACAATCACCAGTCCTCTGGATTTATGGAACTCACCTCACTTCCTAAATATCACATTTGGCAGAACATGTGTCATTTACTATAAATATTGAAAAATCAATAATTGCTGCCAGAAATCCTGTATTTGTTTAAATCCTAGGCAAGATAAATTATGAATAGAAATACCATTCTCTTTTAAAATTCAGAAACAAGGCAGATCAGATTGCTTATTCTTTTGATGTTTCTACGATGTGCCTGGTTTCAGTAATCAGAGACCCAGGCTGCCTACCTTACTCTACCTGCTTCTACATTTTTATCATTTTATATCTATCACTAAATGAACATTCAGATTTAGCACACCATCTTCACCATGCAGGGGTGAGAGACACAAGTGTACTGCAGGAGCAAGATACATATAGCCAGCTGGGCTGGGAAGAAAAGTGGTGTCAAGTATAAGCCCATTCTCCCAAACTGATACCTTCACAAAATTTTAGTGTAATATACAGCATGACGGTTGCCAGTCTGGTAGTCTTTAACTATTTTTTCACATGGACTAACAGCAGTACAAAATTTTGAGCTTCCCCCTCTCACTATCTAACTTTCTCCCTCTCTCTGTCCTCTCTCTCTCTCTCTGTCTATATACACACACACACACACACACACACACACACACACACACACATACCCACACATATCTGTATCTATGTGTTTGTATTTTATACATACACATATAAATTGTATTCACTCACTAAATACTATCGAGATGTACAGTAAATATTTAAAAAGTTTATTCTTCAAATATTTTAGAAAGAAAATGAGAAAAACACAAGCCAGAATTTATTTTTCTGCTTTCCCAATGGGTTAACTTGCATACCACCACTAAATAAGCCACTTCAAAGACCACTAGTTTAAACCTTTTATTGTAAAAGTCCAGAAAACTTTTTCTGTAAATGGACAGACAGTAAGCTTTAGCTTAGCAGGTCATACAGTCTCTACCCAAAGTCATCTATCACAACTGATCAACTCTTCCATTGTAGCATTGAAGCAGCCACAGACAATACATAAATCAGTAAGTGTGGTTGCGTTCTAATAAAACTTTACTTACAAAACAGGTAGTAGGCTACATAAGACTGTTGGCTGGCCAGAGTTTGCCAATCCCTCACTGATAATATGAAGAAAAGATGTTCAAAAGTGTAGTGTGAAGGCAAGTCTATGAGAGCTGTAGAAAATGTAGTTAAAGCTGCTATTTTTTCTGTGTTTATTCTCCCCAAAACCAACCATAAAATGCCCTTTTCTTCTCTATAACCCTAAACCTGCTGCCTCTGATTTAGAATCTGGATCTGAAAAGGAGAGAAGATCAACACACATTGCTACAAATAGCAGAAACAGGGTTCGGACATCATTTGAGTGCCCAGATCCAGTTATCTCTGAAATCAATAAAACAATGGATGTGCTTCCTACATGAGCCCCTGAATTCACTTTCAGATTTAGTTAGTTTGGGTTGGATTTTTGGTCACATGCAGCCAACAATGAGTGACATATCCTCATTAATAATGCATGATTTTATTTAATCCTAACACAATTCTGCAAAAGAAATTCTTTTCTCATTTTATCATGCAGAGAAGCAAATCACCAAAGTGCACACTTCTAGAAAAGGCATTAGGGCCAAGTTGCAAGTTCTGATGGGGCTGACCTGAGACATGCAATGAGTTCAACTGGCCCTGTGATATTTGATGTGTCTTCCGCAAACTCATAAATCTGGGTGCAGCCCTCACAAAGAATAAATACACAGAATCAGTTCCAAAAGCCACCACTTGTGTCGCTGAGTTAAATTCCTATTTAACTAAGAGAAAATGGGTATCGACCACAGTTGGCTTGATTGCAAATGTCAGCCTCTTTGAATTATTAGGAACAGCAATGAAAAATTGATTACATTTAAAACATCCTGTGAAAAGTTTTACAATTGCACATTAAGAAAAGGCGTTTAGTAAATAAGAACTAATTGTTCTCAGCTGCACTGGTAATAGCCCTGTCTACCTTCCCAGTACAATGCATATTCATTTCATTTGAACAGGAAAAGTAAATAAAAAGTCCCAGATCTCATTCACAATCACTATAATTCTAAGCCTAAGGTTATCCTTCCAAGGGAGGAAAGCAGTACAACAACTAATGTTTTCCCCATCAGTTCAAACTAGTCCAGAAATCCCTACCTGCCCATTATTATGCCCAGACATGGGAAAAAAAAAAAAAAATCACAGGGAAAGAATACCACACACTACGCAATAGATGTGCATCCAAAAGTTTGAGTGCAAAGTCGAGGAGTGAATTGAATTATTTTAAGGGTCCTAACCCTATTTTAACAGTTGAAAAACAATCCAAAAAATGTCAAAGTAAATATGACCTTTGTTTGCCTTTACAAACCGCCAGCATCAGTTGGTAGCAATTTGACCGGGAATGCTGTTCAGACCAAAGCTCACCTAATCCCTTCAGCCTCAGCACTTCGTACTCCATAAGGAGTCAGAATAGAGTGCGCTGGTCAGCTCCCCATGTCTACCCTTCTCTCCTCCTGTATCAGTCAAAATAGCTCAGATTATGCTGCAGTAACAAACCATGCCAAAATATTTGGTAGCTTAAAATCACAAATCTTTCCTTCTCATTCAAGCCAAATGTCCATCCCAGGGCCCACCGGTAGGGTGCTAACTTTGCCTTGAACTTTCCCAGTTTTTGCATGGTTAAGTCCCAACAAACTGGAATAGCTGGTCACCCTACACCCGAGAGCACTCCATAGCACATTGTACCACACCACTAGGCAGCATCCATTTGGTTGGACCTTTACTTTGAGGTAACCCTACCTACATTGGGTACGATTGTCATACCCTTATTTGATGCTTCCCTAATAATGAGTTTCAATTATTCATTTCTATTCCAAAGTTTTCTCAATTATATCTTTTTCTCTTTGTAGTTTACTCTTCCAACCTTAAAGTGCTTTTATTTTGTATATTTTATTTCTTTTCGTTTCCGATTGTAGGCCTGCCTTTTTTCCCCAAATATAGGGCAACCAACACATGATATCAATGCTTTATTTTCGGAACTTTTACCTTAGACCTACGCAGTCATTGATACTTGGTCTGCCTCTCAAGTCACCTCAAGTGACAGTTTTACCAAATATTTTAGCACAGAATAACATGGCTTGTCACTTTTCCAGCCTCAAAGCAGTTTCTTGTTTCTTACCACTCAGTCTCTAAGCAAATGTCACATATTTAATTTTTCTATTGCAGCATCATTTCTTTGTCAGTCAGGACAGGCTAGGTTATGTTGAGGTAACAAACAAACCCCAAATTTCTGCAGCTTAAAGAAAAATAAAGGTTTCATCCCTGTTCCTATTTCGTGCCTATCAAAAGTCAGCAGGAGGGTCCTGGTCTATCAACCCCAGGCTGATATTGACTTCATTATTTAAAAGGTCACTAGTTGGTGAAGCAGGGAGAGATAAGTATGGTAAATCCTGAACTAGATTATAAAGCTTCCATCTAGAAGTAGCACATGTCACTTGCACTTACTTTAACATTGGTCAGAGCAAACCCTTAATTCCATGGGTGGGAAAGTCTAGTCAAGCCATGGGCCCAGAAGGAGAGGGAACTGGAATCTCTGTGTGCAGTCCTAATGACTACAGCTCCATGCCACCCAAAGCTCAATTTCCATTTTTATATTTCTCATGCAACCTCTATAACTCTCTTTCAATTATTAAAAAGTGTGTTTTACCCCAGAATACTCCCTCCACCTCCTGCCCTAACTAGTATTTATGTCTTTCCTAGATAACGTACCTCTCCAACCTTCTCCTTTCCTCTCCTTTTCTCCTTCCTCTGTCAGATACACACTTACCCACCTCTCTTCTCAGGGTCAGCAGGTGGGGTCAGAACACTTCTTGTTCCATAATATCTTACCTGCACACCATTACTCTTCCATTCTTATGATTTAAAAAAAAAATCCTTCTTTGAGGTTCTTACATATGAAGATATCGCTTCTACTCCTCTTCATTGCTGCCACTTGTGTCCAGCTTCTCTGTTCATTGATCTTATTAACTCTAGTAACCTTCCCTCATTTTCTAATTCGGTCCCATGGCCACACTCTAGTTCCTGTATTCACCTGAAAACTGTATTCTACCTTTGAAATCTTCTCCTTCAGTATTCTGTTACTTTCTGGTCTCAGCCTCCTGTCCAGTTATTTCTGATTGAGACCATCACTATTGTCACTCTTAGCTCCCTTCTCCACTCAGCTGTTAGAGTAATTCAAATGCAAGATTAACTATCTCACTCAGCCTACCTTGCCCAAAACCCTTCAGAGGTTTTCTGTGTAACAGTGGCTGTCAAACTTGGCTGCACATTAGAGCTACTTGAGGATCTTTTTTACAAATCCTGATATCAGGCCATATCCCAGACCAATTAACCAGAATTTTTTTAAGTGTCTACACTCAGTATTTTTTTTAAAGCTTCCAAATGATTCCAATGTGCGGCTAAGGTTGAAAACCACTGACCTAAAAGATAAAGCCCCACCATAAAAGGTAAGATGTTTTAAGAATCAGTAGATTTTTTCCCCAAATGTCTTATTTCAACCATTGGCATCAGTGTCATCAATGTTGCTCATTTTCCTGGGCTCCACCCCAGGATATTGGATTATAATGTCTCTAGCTATGTTTCCAAATCTGATTTTAACTATTAATAACTCTCCAAGGTAATTCTAATGTACATGGAAAGCTGACAATCACTTCCTGACTTGCACATTAACTTAGTCACACTGAACTTTTGATATGTCCCTACGAATATGGATTATGGTAAGCTAAGCTCATCAGAAAGAACTGGGACCTATAAACCATTGAGAGTGTGGAAAAACTGAAGCAGACTAGTAGAGAGAAACTAAGACACCATGAGAAATCATGAATACCAAGAAAAAAGAGATCAGCAGAGCCATCCCAGATTCTGGTGTCTCCTGGTCAATTATAGGGTATCTTTCCATTACCCAGCTTCTCCTAAAATAGTCAATGCGAATGTTTTTGTTAGTTCTGCTGAAACAGAATACCTGAGACTAGGTAATTAATAAAGAGTAGAAATTCATTTCTCACAGTTCTGGAGGCTGCAGGTTCTGTGTCTGGTGAGGGCTGCTCCATTGATGGCGTCTTCTCCCTGTGGCATCCTCATATAGCTGAAAGTGGAGGGACAAAAAACACCAACCTTGTGTCCTTACATGGAGAAGAATGGAAGACAGCAAACCCACTCCCGCAAGCCCTTTATACAAAGACCCTAATCATTCATGAGAGTGGAGCCCTCCTGACTTAATCATGCCCCACAAGACCCCACCTCTTAATACCACCACAGTGGGAATGAAGTTTCAACATGAATTTTGGAGGGCACATCATCATTCAAACCACAGCACTGAATCCCATCCTTGAGTCACAAGTCAACTAATGAATACATTCTCCATTTTTAGTACTTTTTCAACATAAACCCTCTGTCTATACAAGAAGAATAACTATTTGTTGAATCAATAATTCAATTTTAATATCCAAAATTCTAAGTTAAGAGTAAAAGCATTTCTGGGTGGTTCTCCATCTCTAAGATATTCACTAAAACAGTGTCATAGTGTTCAACTTAGCACAGATATGAAATCTCAATTTAATCCTACCAGAAATTCTGTTGTCTTTCCCCTCTCAAAATCTCCAAATGACAACCAAATCCTAGGGGCACCACATATCTTACTCATCTGAGCCAAACCCCCTCCTCTCACCCAGTAGTGTCTAGAAACCAGCTCACAAAAGTCACTTGTTAAATATCTAAGAATTTTATAAATTTGTTTTCAAACCTTTATTAACTTGAAATCAGCCATGATGGGAGTATTTATACCTTGGAAATTGGCGAATGTAACAAATCAGGGCTTATTTATTTATTTTGGTAAATCCGGTTTATCAATAAAGTACTGCCCTCACATAAAGTTTTACTTATATAGTCATTTAGAGTTTACAAAGTTTTCCAAGTTCATTTTTGAAATCTTATAATAATATTATGAAGAAACTATTGTTTTTCCCATTTTACATAAAGAAAACTGAAGCTTAAAGTGAAGCTTAAAGTGTTTAAATACCTTTCCTATTGTAACTGGGATTCAAAAAAAGATCTGACTTTTAGTTTATCCCTCTTTCCAAAGCAATACCTTATTTAGTAAGGTTAATAACTGCTAAACCTAAGGCAAAAGGTATAAATTTTTTACATGATTCATTCATTCTTGTCTTTCATTCATCGGCAAATACTTATTAAGTGACTATTGTATCAGACTCAGTGCCGGGTACTGGAATTACAAAGATAAATAAGACACAGGTCCTGTCCTCAAGGACCTCCCTGTCTATTGGGCAAGAGAGACATCCTAACAGATAAATTGCCATAGAGTGTGGTAGAAAGAACCCTAGGCCCCAGGCCCACATATATTCATTGTGGCAGGAAAGAAGTCATATGTCAGCCAATGAATCATGCTCTTGACAGTAATAAAGTTTATTTCATTTTAGGACAACCAGAATAAAATTTTCAAAACCTCATAGCTTCATTCATCCCCATATATGTATCTGATGATGTGACAATTCTATAAAACATATCTTTACCTATATAATGTGCCCAAAAATGAGGGACAGAAACAGAACACCCATTTTTCCCTCTCAGATACACATCCAGGCAATGCAAACATATTATCATTGGTTTCCTTACATCTGCCAAAAGGCTGTATGTCGAATAAATAATTTAGACCAGCTGAGGCACCACAAGAAAACAAGGCTATCAGTCATCTTGGCTGCATTATTGATTGCCAATAACAAGATACTTGCTAAGACAAACAACTCAGCTATTATACTAGTGAGGTTTTAGCCTACCCTGACTGCATAAATCACATTGAACTGGTAGTTGTTTTAAGATGTACAAACACATCTACAAATATTTTCCCCCATTTTTTGCAATCTAAGGTGTCTCTTTACATACAAAATCTAGACACATTATTTGCCCACTTACACAATTTTTTCCTTTCTCTGTCCAGAGTTTACCACATTTCTGTTGCATCTATCTAATGGAGAGCTATCTCTGTTTATGTTTATTCCCATAAGACCTAGCTATTGGCTTAGAGATAAAAGAGAATGAATAAAATACCATGGCTTTAATCAAATTAATTCATTTCAGATAAATCAAGGTATAATAGAATAAACACGGAGCAACTGGAGTCAGAAGGCATAGGTTCAAGGCTAGCCTATTAATTGTGTGAACCTGGACATCAATTTTTTTTATCCAAGTCTCGGTTTCTTTTATAAAATGAGAATAAGATCACCTGAACTGCCTACCTCATGAGGTTGTTGTGAGAATAATTAATAAAAATTTGAAAACTGTAAAGCACTCTACATAGACAAGAAAGCTGTTTCAACATAAACACATCCTTTAATGAACTACATTTCAAGAGTAGACATATCTGTTTAATATTTTAAGCAGAAATAAATGGAACACTCCAATTAAGGTAATTCCAATGGGATTGATTTACCAAGGGACTAATTACAAAGGTGTGAGTGGGAGTAGAGAAATCATAAGGGGTAGTGCAGGAAGCTGAGGCTAGCCACATCATGACTATGATTACCTGACCCTGAAAAGATGTAAGGTAGGAGAGATTACCTAAAGAACCCAGAATGATGGAAGGCTACCTTGGGAAGAGCAATGACCTTTTTTCACAGACACAGCCAAACCTAGGTGGAAAGTAAGGGAACCAGAGGTATGTATTCTGATTTCTCCATGTTGGCCACATCCTAGCAGGAACCAGGAGACTGCATGTGTAATTCACACAGGTCAGGCTCCTGAAGTAAAGAGCAAGATGGAAAAGGGAAGAGAGCGTATCTAGAGGGTCAAAGGAAAAAACCCAGCACAGTGGAAAAAAAATCTTTGTTATGATTACTCTACCACTCGGCATGTCAATCCCAAAGCCATATTCCACTTTTCTTCTTCAAAGCTCCACTTCAACTTGTGATATGAAAACATGTCAACTTTCTCTCTACCATTTCTCTCACATCTGTCCCCTGATATTTATTTCCATTGCCTTTGTTCCTGCCAGTGTTATGCAAGAATCTTTTGAGGGCAAATGGCAGAGATTGACTCAAATTGGCTTAAGCAATAAAAGGAATTTATTGGCTCATAAACTGAAAACTCCATGGAAACTATGTCTTCAGCCATAGTTGGAATCCAGAATTGAATCATTTCATTAAGTCTTTCTCTTCTCTCAGCATTGTCTTCTTTTCCCAGGCTGTGCTCTCCTCTGTTAGCCTCCTTCTTAGGTAGACTCTCTTCTCTCTTCCCATTCAGGATGCAAGTTGGTCTAACACAAATAGTTTCTCTTTTCCTGAAAAATACCCAAGGTTGAGTCTCATTGAGCTGATCTGGACACTTGCTTCCTTGAATCAACCACTGTGACCAAGATGATGAAATGCTTGTGTCCAGACCTAGGTCAAGCATCTTCCCCAGAGACCAGCAGGAGAGGTTCAGACACACTCAAGCCAAAGGAAAACGTATTGCTGCCATGGCATTCCATTTCTATATCACTCCACAGCGCTTACTGCAGGGTCTCACATTTTTGAAGTACTTGATGAATTTTTCTTAATATAATCCAGATATTAGCCAGGTTCACTCTAGTCCTTAAAATCCAGATTGAATTGTCTCAATCCACAATCCAAATTCCAGCCAGAATCCAAATATCTTTGATATTTCTTCAAGGGTATAGGGCCTTCCTTCTTCACCTCTGGCTCTGAGCTTCAGCAGTATAAGAGGCTTCCTCTGTCCTGAAATGTTTTGACCCTGACAAACCTAATGACTCTTCAGTTTTCACAACAAAAACCACCCACCCACCCCCCCACACACACACACACACACACGCACGCACACGCAAGCATGATAAAATGTCCCCTATATTTCTTTCAAAAGATAAATGAGGGGTTATGAGGGATATGTATAACAACAATGCAAACCACTTGAACAGATGCTTGAGGGCACCCCAAAATGAGAATTTTTTTTATACTAGTCCTGACTACTCCAGACTTAATTCATTTTGTGCCTCTTTGCCACCCCCTTCACCCTTTTCAGGGAAAAATAAAATGGAATTCTCCCCTGGATCTCATGCAGAGAAATAACTGACCTGCCCTCATCTCAATTCTGATTCCAGCAGGCATGTACAGCATTGGAGATGGGATGGAAGGCAGGGAGTGGATGCTGAGAGATGACTTCCCATCTACATCACTTTTCAAAGTGTTCTTGCGAACCAACACAATGTTCTTCCTATGATAAATTCTGAGGACTAAAACAGCTGTGAAATTATGTCAACTTTATATCTGCCTTGTTTCCCATAGCCCTCTCCTAATACTCACATTCACTACATTTGTTATGCTTGGAAGCAAATAATTTCTGAAGAGAATTGAATAATGGCCTTGCCCTTGCCAACACTGCTTAGTATTGCTAAGCAGGTACCATTTTCTAAATAAAATCCTCTTTCTACATAGACCAAAAGAGAGGGAAACAGGACTCCCTTCCCCAAAACTGTATTAGACAAAATAAACTATTTTCATTACTCTAGGGCACTGTTTCCCAAATTTCATACATCTTCCAATTTTTTATACATCTGCATAACACTTGTACTATTTATTTAATGTTTTAATGGACTCTTTTTTGTATTTCAATATATACTGTGGCTTTGTGTTAAGTATTATCAATAAAATCTATGGATAGATGTTGGAGTTAAATTTTTTCTAACACATTAAAATTACTTTGATTAAAATTTTGTCTATGTGCCACCTAAAATTTTCTCATATCACAGTAGTATACATCCTACTCCTTGGAAAAACTTTTTCTAAGTTAGTTGATAATAGGTAGAGTAGCCACTAAGGTATATAGAGGTTTATACCTCTGTAAACCATCTACATTATTTATGAACAAACATATACAACAGTAAAGGGATGGAGAAATCAACACACTTCCAGGGAAGTAAAATAAGACCCAAGAAGAAAGCAGTAAGTCTACTTGGGTTTGATATGGAATCACACTATCCATAGCCATCCAGGGCCAGAGAACAATTGTAAGAAGAACCTGAGTTCTTTATTTTCCAACTGTATTTTGTTTCACTTTCACAATAAAGAAGAAAAACAGAATGAGCTTTAGACTTACACTGACTTTGAATCCCGCTTACTGTCTTCATGATTTTGAGCAAGTTAATTTACCTCTCTGATCCTTGGTTCCTATATCAAAAAAAAAATGGGAATAATTCCAACTATCTCTGGGTTGTTGTGGGGTATGCAAAGTTTATGCCTCAAAGCAAAGGCATAGCAATGCCAATCATCAGATGGCTTTAACAACTATGAGCTTAGTTTTCTACATTTAAGTTTGTTTTGCTTTCAATTTGCTTTCACATTTTTACTTATTTTTTATTTTTATCATATTTTGCAAGGTTAAAGGAGCAGGCATTATTCTAACAATTTTATAGGTGAAGAAAATAAGCCTTACAGAGGCAGTGATGATCAAGATCATACAGACACAGCTAAAACTGAAACTCAGTGTACCCAATTCCCTGGCCTCAAGTAGTTCATAGCTTACTAGAAGAGACAGACAAGTAAACAAGAAATTATGACCCAATCTTAGACAGCTACCCCATAGCAGCTACTTTGGGAGACCACATAGGAGGGATTCATGATTCCATCTTGGGAAGGCAGAGGAGACTTGCTGGAGGAGAGTGAAGAAATAGGTTTTAAGGCATGAATGTCCCGGCATTTTTAAAGGAGGGGGGAGAACATGATTGTTCAGGGAACTGCACATTGGTCAGAAAAGTTGGGGTGCAAATTGGCCACAGGGAGCAGGAAGAGATAAGCCTAGATAAGTAAGCAAAGACCAAACAGGACAGGCTTTATAGAACAAATCTAAGAATATGGGTTTCATTAAGAAAATAATGGAGCCCTTGCACAAGATCATCTCTCACCAAACTAAACCAAATAAGATATGTCAATGCCTCTTCTCCTCTTAAACCTAAACTAGAAGGGAAGACCACTGGAATATAGTCCCAAAACAGTCAAGATTAGTGCACCATGACAAGGTTACCTCTAGTTTACCTGAAAAGGGCATTTCAGTTTAAATGATAAATTATACATAAACCTAAAAAAGCTTCCCAAGACCATCCTGTGTTCAAGGAACTGGTCTTCCAAGCAATTTACACATTCATATTGGTCACTGTCTTTCAAGACTGATAGATGAATGGCTATGTGCTTTCAGCCAACCGTGATTGGGATTGGGTGTTCTGGTGGAATATGACTGTCAGATGATTTGGTATTCAGGACAACTTAAGAGTTTTCTTTTCCTTTTCCTTCCAGGAGACAATCAACTTGTCATAAAGCATTACATTTTTCAATATTCATGGATTTCATTCTTGCAAACACATACACATACACAGTCGTTTGGAGCTAGGTGCCTTCCTTCACCAGCAAGCATACACACACCAATATTAAGTAGATTCATATATCAGAATGGCATATCCAGAATATACAACAGTAATAATTCCTTATATTTGCATAGTGCTTTTTATTTATAATTTATACACAGCCGCTCCTAGAAAGGATGCGAGACAGCTATAGCACTTTATAATTTATAAAGCATTCTATCTTATGACAATCCTATAGGGTAAAAAGAACAAGGATTAATATTCTTTTCAGGAAGAAAAGGAAACTGAGGCTCTAAAAGATAAGGTGACTTCCCTAAACCAATATACAAATCTCTGAGAGCCTTGGGCTATGCTCTTTCAACTGAATTAGGCCATCTCCTCTAATAACTAGTACTCCCACCAGCTCTCCTTAAGGACATACTGAGAAATTAGTAAGTAAGAATCGCAAGTATGAGAACACGTCTCAAATACTCTGCATTAACTCTCCATGTCACACTCAGTCTCTTGAGTATTAGGAATAACTACTAATATTTATTGAGGGCTTAGGATATGCAAACCCTATGAGTAGATAATATTAATTCTATTTTAATGGTGAGGAAAGTGAGGTAGAGAAAAAATTAAATAACTTGCCCATAGAGACACGGCAAGTAGGTTTTAGAGTCATGCTTCGCACTCAGGCAGTCTTAATCAAGGGCTCATTTGCTTAACCACTATGCTATTCTTGTTCTTTGCACCAGAAAGTTTTTCAAAATAGATATATCAAAAGAAATAGGTTCCGTGCTAAGAAAGAGGTTTACTCGTGTGTGCATGTGTGCATATGTGTGTGTGTGTCTGTGGGTGTTGTCATATGCTCCTTTTTTCCCACATGCCTCAAGGGACCAACGGCTCCTCCAGATGACCCATGTGGTCTTTTCAGGATGCCTATAAACCCTTCCAACTCCACACCCAAGTAAAATTCCTGATGACATTCTCATCTCCCTGAATGCAAACTTCTATCTCTGCTGTGACCAATCAGATTGGTGCCACTATAAGAAAAGGGCCAAGGTTTTTGGACAATAATTGATAGTTTAAAAAATTTCTAGCGAGAGATAAAAAGAAAGCTTATATCAATATTACTTATATTTAGTTATTATAAAGATCAAATAATCACAATTGCCAAGAAAGAAATCAAAACTAACCAAGGTTGAAATGTAGAGTGATTGAAGAATATTTTTTTTTTAATTGAGTATAGTGGAGACTGCTGGTTGCCTACCCCAATATCTAATCTCTCTTCTTCTTGACTATTTGAACCAAAATTTTGGGGGGAGCCATAATGTGTCTAGAGTTACAAGAAAAAGAAAGAGAGAAACTACATTTCCCAGACTCTCTTGAAGATGCCAATGGCCATGTGATACAATTTGGGCCAATAAGATGTAAGCATAGGTTGATGGGCAGGCTTTTTGGAAAACTCTTCAGAAGATGGCCAACTGCTTTAGTGAATGCCCTTTTCCAATGTCTTGCATGGAATTCATATATATTAATAAAACCAGCATGAAATATCTATCTAGTGACCACAGGGACAGATAAGAGACTATTCTGATGACACAGAAGAGCTAACATGCCAGCTGTGAACACCAAACCAATCTAATGCTGGAAAAATAAAATCCCTGGTATTTCAAACCATTATTTTTAGAATTCTGTTACTCACCATTGAATGCAATCCATAACTGATGTACCATGCCATGCTAACTTGTGCAAATGACAAGATGAGTACACAAATTTATTCCTGCAGGAGAGGAAAACCCCAAGAGGGTTTTTGCTGAGATGGATGTCATCATTAGTTGAGCTATGCCAGATCACTTTGCTTTTATTTTCTATCTCATTTTAAATGATAAAATTTTTTAATCTTTATCATATTGTCAAAGAATAAATGAGACCATAAATCATATTTATAATACGATTATACATCTCTTATCAATGGGGATACAGTCTAAGAAATGCAATTTTGACCTTGTGCAAACATCATAGAACGTACTAAACACGAATCTAGATGGTATAGCCTACTACACACCTAGGCTATATGGTATAGCCTATTGTTCCTAGGCTACAAACCTGTATAGCATGTTACTGTACTCAAGACTGCAGGCAATTGTAACACAGTGGTAAGTATTTGTGTATCTAAACATAGAGAAGCTACAGTAAAATTATGATATACAACAAAAAAAATGATATACCTGTCTATGGCACTGACCATGAATGAAGCTTACAGGACTGAAAGTGGTTTCTGCATGAATCAGTGAGTGAGTGACAAGTGACTGTGAAGGCCTAGGACACTACTATACACTAATGCAGACTTTCTAAACACTGTCCACTTAACACTAAATTTATTTTAAAATTATTTTTTTAAATAATAAACTAGTCAATACATTATAACTTTTTAACTTTATAAACTTTTAAATTTTTAAACTTTTAGACTGTTGTGTAATACTTAGCTTAAAACACATATTGCACAGCTATACAAAAATATTTTCTTTATATGCTTATTCTATAAACTTTTATCTATTTTTAATTTTTTTTTTTTTTTTTTTTTTTTTTTTTTTTTTTTTTTTTTTTTTGCTTTTTAAATGTTTTTTTAAAAACAAAGACACAAGCACTCACTTTAGCCTAGGTTTGCACGGGGTCAGGATCATCAGTATCACTGACTTTCTCCTCCACATTTTATCATGAGTTGATAGGAATTTTTCAGCTCCATTATAATTTTATGTGATCACTGTGATATATGTGGTCATGAAATGTCGTTACGGGACACATGACAATATATACACATAAGGGCTCCCAAGTACTTTTGAAAATTCTAGCATGTATTTAACAATAATAATTCCTTCCTCCAGAGACATGGGGTTGGGTGTTGGAGTGGACTATGTACTTTGTCTCCTGTTCCCACGCCCATTCTCCACTGAGACTGTATTTTTACCCCTGGCTAACTTGTGGGTTTAAGCAATCCAGTCCTAAGTGGCTTGGATATTTCCATGGGACCACCCAAC